>JAPSES010089920.1:0-22368 GCA_029822895.1 Maxillicosta whitleyi | reverse complement strand
CCGTGCACATAACAGAAGGGTTCATAATCACAGCCACGCTCACACTATCACAGTATGGTTTTGACAATAGTATCACAACACGGTGACTCTGCTTGATTTGTTTTCAAGACCGTTATCTGATTCATACTGATGTGTGTGCTGTTGGATTAAAAAAATATCCAAAAACAGGTAGCAGGATTTTTTTTTCAGTGCATTGTGTTGTAAGTCTCACAGAATTTGACAACTGAGATCAAACATTTGAGCTTTGTGCCTCTTAAACACACACTGCAAATTCCACATCCATCTGTGCCATATTTTGAAGCCAAATAAGTGTTTTAAAATACATTCAAATGTTTACAAAAATGACCACAGATGTGTAATTTATTATTCTCTATTCTATTTTTCTCTTTAGGTTCAGTGCAAGAAATGAGTCAGCTGCAGATCAAACTACAACAGGCGCAATCAGCCAAGACGTTAAGTGAAAATATGAACAAAGTTTTGCAGGTTTGTTCTTTTTTTTCGAACATAGGTTGTTTCCATAAAACGTAAAATGAGATATTTACTGGATTTAATCTTCTAATCTTTTGTTTATTTTTTTTGTACCCCCAAGGATGATCTGGCAGAGTTGAAGGAGCAGATCACTCTGTATGAATCTGCAGTGAAACATGGTGTTATTTCATTAGACCTGAACACTGACTTGGAGCATCAGCTCTCTGAATCCTGTTTGGATTTAGGATTAAAGAAAACCAACTTGAAAAATGGCACACTTCACAGGTACACCATGAGTTATTGTCGTCATACATCATAGTAATATTTATGCTCCATCACTGTAATCAGTCCTAATCATGGTCATTATTATTGTTGTTGTGTGTTTAGCACTGCTATGGCTAACCTGTCAGAGTCCAAGCTGCCCCGAGATGAGGCTCTGTGGCTGCTGCGAGCAGAGATGCAGCGCTGCCTAGGGAGCCTGAAGGGGAAGAGGCAGAAGATCAGCCACCTGCAGGAGGAACTCCAGCTCTCTCAGACCCAAGTGAAGGAGCTGCAGACCCAGTTAGATGAAGCTAAGCTCAGCCTCTCGGTGAGGAGTCATCTTTGTCTGAACACAGCACAGCAAAACATTTTACTGCACTGGTTTTCATTATGCAGTTTAAATACATGCAAGAATATGATATATTTACAAAACAAGAAATGGAATACAAACTATTCAGGCAAGATGACTAATATAGGATTAAAAATTCTTGCATATTTTTCTATTTAGTTTAATCCAAATAAAAACAAACTCCAAAGTTCTGATAAATAGGGTTGAATAAAGTAATGTAGAATAAGCAGCCAACGGATTACAGCTGTATACCTAACATTTCCTCATTAAAGCAGTTTTGGTAGTTTGTTTTTGGGATCTTGGGCAAAACCTCATTTCACAATATTGTAGTGATCCAGGACTTATCGTATCACAGGTGTTTTCTGACAGTAGCTAAATACATGACTTGACAGCTTTAACTACTGATTACAATTAAGATTCACTCAGATGTTGCTGCACAGCTGTACTCCATGGCTCACACAGAATCTTTGAAAAGCAGCTTCAGTTTTCTACAGTGAACCATCGTTGGATCCTGTCTCTTTTTTTATAAAAACATTTGACTTACACTGAGACAGGGCAGCCACAGAAAGAAGATTTTTTTCTTCAAACTTTCTTTTTTCCCCCTAATACCTGTCAAATTTTACTTTTGTACTTCTAAACATTCCCAACAATGTATAAGATCAGCATGTTCCATAATTTTATACAAAATGTCACATTAAGTTTGGTTGCATACCACTGGTGTCATTTCATCTTTACTAACATGACATTTTATGTGTCCTGTGGCTTCTTTTTTAAACTGAAATAACATCACATAAATAAACAAATCTACATGTAATGTTAGTTAAGCTTTATACATTATATTATCTGTAAACATAATTCCTGCCTGAATCACATCTGACAAAGTTTCCTTGGCCATGGAGATGAAAACATGATGTCATACCACTTCATGACATCATCCACTACTACATCTTTTGTTATTGTTGATTTGAAAGTTGCCTAGTGACAGAAAGTGCAAATTATGCATTTAAATGTCTTTGATACAAAGTGATCATAAATCATTTTCTGTCCTTAGGTCAGAGAAAACAGCCAGATGAATCATCCAGACAAAACTGGAGGGTCTCAGAAGGAGCTGATGAAATTACAGGAAGACAAACACCATTTGCAGGAGCAAGTGGAGGTTAGTTACTGGTTTTAACAACAGTTTCTATATTGATTTCTAAAACAACTGAATAAACATTTTTCAATCACAACTATAGGAGTTGGAAAGGAAAAATAAAGAGCTGAAACAGAATGAGGAAAAGTTGAGGGCTGCCAACTTGGAGCTGTGCACCAAGATGAGAGAGATGATCCAGGATTTGGACCAAGAAAAGCAGGAAGCTGCCGAGAGGTATGGATCCACAGAGGGATATGAGATTGCATTTAGCATGTTCTTTACATCGTTTTATTTACTTTTATACATATGTTTTCTGGCTTTGAAGGAATGAGCGAATTCATCAGCAGCACAGAGATGATGTGGTGAACCGGGTCAGAACAGAGCTCATGTTGGAGCACAACGCTCAGGTTGAACAGATGACTGAACGGCATCAACAACAGCTACAGGAGTTACAGTAAGTCCACAGCAGATGCCATTGACAATAGTACATTGAATCCTTAGAATTCATTTGTGGTGCATTGTAACTCCTTTCACAGGACACAGTTGTCTGAGGTCAATGATAAGATGTTGGCTGTGCAAGAGTGTTACATATCGGTCTGCAAAGAGAAGGACATGGTTGAAGAAAGTATACGCAGCAGAGAGAAGCAGGAGGCTTCAGTCAGTGAGAATGAGGTACAGCACACACCTTCAGAAACTGTACACATGACTCTTGCTTTATACTGCATAATTATGCCTGTGTGATATTTCAGTTTTTCCTTTTTTGGAAAAAAAACTAAATCAAAAAATTTATTTTTACTTGTCATTATGGGGTACTCAGTGTACATCAATGTGGAAAATTTAAATGATTGTAGCATTAGGCTGCAACATAACAAAAGTTTAAAAAGTAAGGGGTAGGACTGGGATGATCTGCATTAAATTGTGTATTGGTGATTGGAGGGTTGCTGTAGGTGATTTGCTGGATATCAAGGTGATTTAAAAAAAAAAAAAAAACTGGCGCTCTACCGTACATTGACATTTTTCTGTGGAATATACATGACTGTCAGAGAAGACCCGCTTACCAAACAGACCTACAATCCACTTTCTCTCCTCTCGTCTCTTCTCAGTACACAGGGTGTCACTGTCAGCCCTATGCTGACAGCGACGGCACATCTCTTTGATCTGTATGGACATCAGCCAGTTTGCTCATGCTTCGGGGTTGTTCACTAGAATAACTGCAAATAAACATTTTTTAATGTATTGAAATGTTCATAAGGGCTTTCAGAAATTCTTATGTTGTGGTGCTGCCACCTAATCGCAGGTGCAACACACAGCTGTGTTATGCTGACAATGTTGTTCACAGTAATTCAATCTAATATTAATATAGACCCAATTATTAATGCAGATCATAAATTAGTAAAAGCGAATACATTGATTTGCCCAAACCCTATACAAATATGACAGCCAAATGGTTCCCCCCATGTGCGTGATTTATTCATGTATTGACAATCTAGAGCAATGACAATCCACAATATCACATTTAGAGGCGATTGCACAGCCATAGTGAGGGGTAACAATATTTGCTGAATGCATTCATAATTAAGACTTACTGTAAACTGAGGTTATTATATTTAATGAGACAAAAAACACATTTCAAAAATAAATTGAAATAAAAAATATAACAACGTTTTACAAACTAAAAACCCTGCTTAGAAAATGAAATGAAACTAGACTGAAATGGATCTCAAAAAGTCAACAAAAAATAATGAAAAATGCTAAACTGTTGGAACCTTTGGGTACACTTTATTTTTCTGTAGTTCATTTGTGGGTGTTGATGCTGTAATCCACACATCCATGTCTCAGCAACATTCTATACATAAATGTATCTATAAGTAGAGAATGGTTCTTAATGACCAGGTGTTGTTTCCAGCAAAAGATAAGAGAGGAGAGTAATGCAGCTCTGGAGAAGCTACGGGCTGAGTTACAAGCTGAGCATCAGGTCTCAATGAATGAGCTCAAAGCTCTCTGGTCCAAAGAGAAGGAGGCTGAGATCCAGCAGCAGGTGAATTGTCATGTAACGTTGACCAAGGCCACCTGGAAGGAGGAACTGCGAAAGGTTTTCTTTTTTAATCCTCCCTCCATAGCTCTGTAGGCCTCATAAGAACTTTCACCCATGACCGATTTTTGTTTTGTTTTATACTGAATCTGTGCAGATGGAGAAGACATGGCTTCAGAGACTAGAGGAGGCTAGAAAAGAGGGAAACAGAGAAACTGCTGAGGTGATCTGTCAGACAGAAGAATGTGAAGCCGGCAGTGAGGCCATTACTGCTGAGGAGCTGGACTACAGGCTCAATGCCCAAAAACAGCAGCTGCAAGTGGAAGCTGACAAAGTCAAACGTAAAGCTGTAGAGGAAGCAAGAAAGCAAACCCAGAGAGAGTTGCATGAGAAGCACCTGGATGACATGGCCAAACAGGTTAGGTCTTTTATAATAATTAACTCTGAGCAGAAGTGCTTTTGTGTATATTTTTATGAGAAGCATTAAATGTAATTAAATGTATCTTACCTTTGTGGAGTTCTATTCATGTCATTTACCCCATTGTGACTTGACGTGCTATATTTGATATATAATATTGCTACAGGTTGAAGGTGCAGTGACCAGAGCCTACAATCGCTGGGTTGAGGACTTGACTTCATTACCAGAATACCAAGCTTCTCTCCAATCAGAGAGGGAGACATGGGAAGAGTCTCAGGAACAACTCACACAACAAAGGGTATGAAAATAATTCTTCTTTTGTGCCATGCCTGCTGTTTTAGTCTCATTTGTGTTTAAAGTTGAGGTTATATTGTTAAAAATACTTAATTATATTACTACAACTTCTAGAGCGTCTAGACTCCCTGTAGATGCACTATTATAATAAGGTAATACAATAATAATATCAAAGCATAGTTACAATATTTATGCATATGTTTGTAGTAGTTAGAACTGTTGTTGTCAAATTGGGTTCCTGATCATTTACTGCTTATTGCTTGTTTCTAAATTCCTCAGATATCCCAGGCCCTGGTGGCAGCTGAGGAGCAGTGGCATAAGAGGCGAAAGAACCAGATGGAGGAGCAGAGTTCTGGAGCACAAAGGGTGGAGGAGCTCCAGGAGAAAGTTACAACTCTTCAGATCCAACTGGAGCAGACAAAGAAGGAGCAAACAGCCCTTTTGAATGCTGAGCTGGCAGGAGCTAGAGCAGTCTGGAACCGAGACAAACAGCAGCAGATCTCCATTATCAAGGCCCAAAGTGAACAGATGTATAAAACAAAGCTCGAAGAGCAGCACAAAAACCTGGAGGAGGCTTTGCAGAGGACCAGAGAGGATGAAGACCTCCAGAAGAAAGAGCTGCTCTTACAGATGGAAGCCAAACTGCAGCAGGCTGTTAGTGCCCGAGAAGCAGAAATAAAACATCACTATATGGAGAAGGAGCAAGCATTGATACAGCAGATGAAGGCTGAATCACAAGCAGAGGTTCGGACTGTTCTAGCAGAGGTGCAGGCCCAACTTCTCAGGAATCCAAAAACAGATCAGGAAAGTTCTGGAGAACCCAAGAAGACCAGTGGGGCCACGACAGAAGGCACAATAACACACATGATCCAAAGTTTCTGCAAAGATACAGTCAAGAGAGTGGTATCCCAGGCCAAGACGGAGTGGAAGAAAGTGAGTTGTTACTGAAGCATCTGCCTTTTAACCATTAAATATTCAATTATGATAATTCAATTATTTAGAAGAACAATAAGATCAGTGATTAATTTACAGAATATAATGCCAAATGTTGCAATATTAAGATGTGGATTTTTCATTCACATTAATAGTAATTTTGGGCCTTAAACTAATACTTGGTGACAGATCTTGACTGTATTTTGTGTTTGGTTGAAGCCTGTTGAATATACTGCACATTCTACAAGAATATGTTCAAATTAGGAACTTTGGTTTTAAAGGTATTCGAATCACATTGTAACTTAGTAAAACAAAAAGTCGCCTTAAAAAACTACAATTGGCTGCTGTCACTCAGTATTATTCAACATTCAGCATCCAAGTCTGGTTTTAGTGTGACCGGATGTGAAATCAAACCTTCAGAACATTCACAATGGACTTAAATTGAACTTGTGTTGTATTATGGTTTCTGCAGGTGTCAGTAATAGCTATTGCAATGGTTACATGTACTAGCATTAAATGATAAAGGTGTGTTTTGTTTGTATTTATTATGTCACTAATGTAGTTTTTCCCTCATAGAAAAGTGAAGAGAAACTGAGCCATGTATTGAAAGAAACACAGGAGTTACACGAGAGAGAAATCAACAGAATACAAAGTATGTCATGCTGCAGACTTGCATTATAGCTATAAAATTAGTCATAAAATTAATAAAATACATACTTCTTGTTTTTATTACCTTACTTGTACTGTACAGTGCCATCAACCTGAATATATTGATGTTTATTTTCAGCCTCCATGTCCCAGAGGAGGGAACAGGCCCGCTGTAGAAAGGAGTTCAGTGAAACTGTAAGTACACTCCAGAAGAAGAACCGGGAGCTCCAGAGACATTTGGAGAAAGCCTGTCATCAGCTGCAGACCACTGTGAGGGAGCACAAGACTGCCACACAGCGCCTCAATGGTATCTATTTGTCTGGTATTTATGAGAATACACCATTTACTGCATTTATGAGTGTGTATTGGTGCTCATGAGATACTGTGCTGTGTATTTTAGACGAACATGAAATTAACCTTCAGAAAGTGAAGAAGGAGCATCTACAGCAGCTAGAGGAAGCAAAAAAGACCAAAGAATCTGCAGGGTTGGTTTTATCTCTCTTTTTTTTTTTATGTTTAATGGAGTTGAAATGTATTGTGCCATTGAATCCCATGTACTGTGAGTGAAACATAATTTGAGTAAGTTGAATTTGAATTAGGGTCACAAAGCTAAGTTTGACAGAACAACTGTAGAAGGGAATTATTTTAGTTTATTTTCTCTTTCTGTCCATTTAATATTTTCGCTGTTACATTAAGTAGCATCTTGTTTAGTGTAAGAATTACTGGAGTTACAGAGTCCTAATCCTCTTATCTTTTCAGTTGTAGTTTTCAACCCTGCTTTGCTGTTTAGACAACAGTTGAGCTGGGTTTTAGAGGAGAATACACTTCTCGTTGTTCTTTCCGCCTTCAGAACTTTAAGGTTTTGGTCAGTTTTAGTCTCACTGAAACTCCTCACCACATGTTCCTTGGGTTTCTTTTAGCTCCAAATAAAGCCATTCTGAACCAGTTATAATATAGAGCTACACAATATTTTTCCTCTACATCCAAATATGTTTTCTTCATTAACATTTAACAACAACACTAGATCTTGTACCTTCTATCCTTTACTTTTATAACTTGAAATTGAACATGCTCTAGAGTTTTCTTTCATTAGATCTGAAGTAAAATCTTGAAACAACCAAAACAGATTTACAGATATTCATAGAACCTGGCTTGTGCACATCTGTCTGTCTACTCTGTTTGAAAAATGATTGAATGAAGACAATCTCACCCTTTTTTTCTTCTTTACAGGAGCTCTGACCAACAACAACATTTTCAGCAAGGCCTCGAGGAGATGAAGCAGCAATATATGATGACTGTGGAAAAGATCCGAGGTATGCCAGTTAACGCTGTAGCGATGTCTTTAACAGTTTTTTAATCAAATCTACCTGGATCTGACTATGATGTGTTTGTGTGACAGGGGATATGCTGCGCTACCTTCAGGAGAGTCGTGAACGAGCTGCAGAGATGATCCACACCACGGTGCAGAGGGAGAGGCAGGACATGGCCAGAAAGATGCGCCGCTATTACCTCACCTGTTTGCAGGAGTTACTGGAGGACGGAGGAAAGATGACGGGGCAAGAAAACTTAACTGTCCTAAACTTGTCTTTCTGATCCTACTTCATTCCTTTTCCTCCGCCTCTTCTGTCGCTGTGTTTGCTTGTTAACAACACAAAATCTTTGTGCGATAGAAGTGCTGTTGGAAATAACAGCTACAGGAGAACTTCACAGTATGAGTTTAATTCGTTCTATGGCCGAGCTCGTTTGGGGATTTACTTGTTTTATAAATCAGTTTTCACTATTGAAAAATAGTGAATCCACTCCAGCCCCCAAAAATACTTTCTTAAGGGTGTTTAAAACAGAAAAAGTGAATTTAGAAAGCAAATAACAATTCTAAATCATAAAACCACAATAAAAGAGAATGCAAAAGAAATAAACTGGTTTTATTAACTTATTTACCTTAACCCACAAAGACCCAGTACTACTTTTGTGGTAGTTCTCAACTGAACTTTTCTCTGTATTTAATCTTTCTTAAGTGATTTATCTCCATTTGTTATAATATTATCCTCTGTATTTAGCAGTTTTCACTCTAAATTATATACTTTCTTATATTTAATTTTAGATATTCATAAAAACTCAGAGTTGGTTCAAACGTTGTCATGTCAAAACAGAAACCTAAAGTAAAGTGACCTTTTTCAGCTAAACATGTCTTCAGCTGAATACAAAAACAGGCCTCTCCATCCACTGTCATTGACCCAACTGCATGCTACTGGTGAATCTATGCTGTAGAAGATGATGTTGTTTCCACGGTCACTATGGAGTCTGAACGTCCAAATGGGTCATACTGTATCTGATGACTGTGAAAAGATGACAAACTGTATTTTACAAAACTTATTTATTTACATGTGATGATAGGATTTGTGGATCAGCGGATATTAAACAGTTTAGATCAGTAGATTCTTTTTACATGTGCTAGCTCAGTGCTGGCTAGTGACGGCTAGTATGAAGCTCACTCATACTCCAGGTTTCCACTTGTATTTGAAGACAAATATTCAGGAGCTTCGCCTTGTAAAGCACATTACTTGTACAATGGTGCGCTTGTACTGTACTCTGATTCTGATTAGTTGTGCTGGTTGTTGTGTCTTCTGCAGGGCTGAGAAGAAAATTATGAGCGCTGCAAGTAAACTGGCAGCCATGGCTGAAGTCCTAGAGACACCGTTCAAAATGAAATCGAAGAATCACAGCATACCAAGTGAGTTCTTCTACAGTTTGTTTTACTATTTACTGTTTATAACTTGGTTTAAATTTGAGTATCCTAGTTTTTCAGGTGTTAAACGAGGAAAGAAGCTAAAAAAAAAAAAACAGTGAAAGAACACATGCTATGAAGTATCATCTATGAAAGTGTTGTTTATTGAAGGGCCCAGATTATGAAAATGAATTTTAGTGAGTCATCAATATTGTTTCACCCACAGTGGGGTTATGGATTGACAGGTTGTTTGACGTGTCTGCTGTTGGTTCCAGGTAGAACTGCAGATTTCAGTAAAACCCCGTGTGCACTACCTGATGTGAGACCAGAGGAGAGAACCTACAGGGAAAGGACTGATCCAGAGCACAAACCAGCTGCTGCAGTGAGGACTAAAGCTTCCACTCACCAGGACTCTTCCACGTCAGGGAGGGAAGATGCCTCAGCCTTTTGTGTTTCCTCCAGAGAGAAAACGTCTGCAGCTCAGATGGATGTTGTGTCTGTGAGGAGTAAGAATAGGCAGCTGTACCTGCAGGGAGCTGGAGCCGATGTGGCAGATAACTGCCTGGAGTCACAGCAGCACAGCAAAGCCTTCCTCCAACAGACTCCCATCACAGGAGAGAAACGCACTGACTGGAGTTTAACCAGCAGTGACTCAGACACAGGTTTCCAGATGGCCAGACTCTCATACTCCAGGAGGAAAGTAGAACCAGTCAAGCCGTTTTCAGTCTCTGCTGTGTTGTCCAATGACATCGGAGAGTTTGGTGGGCTAACACCAGATCTTTCTGATGTGACAGTTTACAATGAGATTGCCAAAAAGACCCCACACTCCCAGATCTCAGACTGTGTGAAGACGAGCACACACAGACAACCCACTCCAGGTTCTGAAGGAGAGAAGGAGCATGAAGGTGAACCCAGGCGTCTGTTTTCTGAGCTCAGGCAGAAGCAGCAAGACAGCGGCTTCGACAGTCCGTTCTACCAACACAAATAAGAGCCTGAAGTAGTTTTAAATCATACTTGTAGTATGTTCATTCTGTCTTCCTTTTTCTTATTACTTTAAACTTTCATTTATCTCAGATAGTTTTGAGTATCTTTTACCTGACATGTTTCGGCGTGAAACTTCCGCCTTCATCAGAGTGTCACCGAGGTGTTGTGGTGACGTGCTTTTAAACAGCTGATGTTGTAGTAGAGGTGTGGCGTCTCTGTCAAAAATCTGACAGGGAGAGGCCACACCTCTTGCTGTTAGAGTTGCTAGCACGTCACCACAACACCTCGGTGACACTCTGATGAAGGTGGAAGTTTCACGCCGAAACATGTCAGGTCAAAAGATACTCAAAACTGTCTGAGATAAATGAAAGTTTAAAGTAATAGTTTTAAATCAGCTTTCCAAATGGTGCCTTTTTGATGTACAAGGTTTTCATGTTCTATAGCTTTAGCCTCCATATATCCATAGTGGTGTGTTGCCTTCAAGGACATGTGTATCTCTGCTGGACTTGTTATTGAATTATAATTTTAGATTTTGATTCGGCACAGGATCCTCAAATTTGAGTCAGGAAACATCCACATCACTAGTCATTTAAATATTAATTTAACATGTATCATTTGACATTTTGAAAAATATGGTCTTTAAGTTTGTTGCTGAGAATTAGATCATTAGATTGACCGCTCTGGTATGTGTCGAGCAAATCTAACCAGCACCTAAAAGCTTGTATAAGAAATTCAGCACAAAGACTGAAGCCAGTGAGTGAACTGGCTCTGTCTAAAGGTGGACCAATCTCTAAAGCTCAGTAATTAACATATCATATCTTATATTCTGCAGTAAAACTACACTGTATCAGTGAAAACCTGATGCCTTACAGTGTCTGAATATTTTTTTGTCTAAGACTCAAATTCCACACTTATGTGAGAACTTGTTACTTATTGATGCATTACATAACAGTGGACAAGTAACGTTCATAACTGTAGTTTCACTGAGCAGACATGGGAGCGACTGTTCCATTATTCTCACCTTAAAAAGTTTACACACACTTTATATATATATATATATATATATATATATATATGTGTGTGTGTGTGTGTGTGTGTGTGTGTATGTTTCAGTGTAAAAGCAAATGAATGTGATCTGGCACCTCAATCATAACCAAGTAGTTCTATTGTCTCCTACACATTTCAGGCTCAGTGAAGCCTTCTCTTCAGCAGTTCAAAAAAGGTCATTTATCATATAGTCTTTTAAATTAACCTGTTTTTAGTGCCTTCACTCAGGCTGGTTTTGTAGAACACTGTGGTATAGAAGTACAATACCAAAATAGAACTTTCACTAAAAAGTTTGCATTGTGAAATCAGGGTTTTATTTGCAGCTGAACCACTTCATTGAAATTCCACATTAAAATCCTCGAGCATTTGTGTACACTTTACTGTTAGCTTGATAAGCTAATTAGTGACTGATCACATTGGTTGTGTGTGTTTCACATGTCGTTCTACATACAGTGTTGTTTTTTAACTTACTGTGCTGTCTTCTTTCACTGTTAAAGTGTTTTTTGAAAAGCACTTTGTATTAAGTTAATGAGATTTGCTGTGTATTTTCTATGTTGCCTTCACTTTATTTAAATAAATTTTATGATTTTATATGAAGAATTGTTTGTCATAAGAGCTGAGATTTCCCAGTAAATCTTGCAGACCTGAGTTTCCAACCAAGCAGAAAGTGAAAAAAGAAAATGGGTTTAAGATTGTGTGGAAAGTTGTGTGACAAACATACAAATACACACCAGGTAGAGCTTGTGCGGCATGCCCCTCTACACAGGTTCACAGGTAATCGGGTTAATTGACAGCACATCTCCAGTGTGAGTGCATATATATAAGGCTGGAGTGTTCAGTTAAGGTCTGCCCTGGTCTGATGTTGCTGCAGCCCCGTACCTCTGCTGGGTTTTGTTTGGTTAATCCCTACTTGATCCAGTCTCAAGGTTTGATAGGAGCCAGTTGCCTCCAGTGTTTGTCCTTTAGTTACCACTGGTAACCAGTGGTGTTGATGTGCCCAAAAGGTTTGCCCCTGTTGTTTTGCTTGAGTTATCGTTTGTGTTTACTTGCCTATTTATAGGACTTTGCCTGAATTGTTTTGTTTTTGTTTTATTTTTTGAACAAACCAATTGTAGCCTTCCTCCTAATATTGAAGAGTGTGGTTCTGACTGGGGTTGGTAATAGTGGGGTGAAGGCTCCTCCTGAAATCACTGCATCCTCCATTTTAAGAGTTAATGTGCACTAATACTCTTTGCTTATTCCTTTTGCAGTGTGTGTGGCCTGATCATCGTAGCAGTGTTGCACGAACCAAATAAGCATGTGTCGTGTGACTTTTTTTTAAGCCGCCTTCTGTAAACCTCCTCAGTCACCCGTCTACTTTCCTCCCTCCCACTAGGTATGCACATATTTTATTGATAAGAACAACTTTAATTGTATTTTAATATTGTATTTTTCATTTCTTTTAGCATGATACACTATTAACCCATAAAAACCCAGTGGTACTCTAGTGTCAGTTCCCAAATGGATTTCTATCTATCTCTGTTTTATTTGAAGTTTTTTCACTATAAATTATGTACTTTCCTATATTTAATTCACTGACCATGCAGATGCTCATTAAAGCTCAGAGTAATTTCACAGTTTATTATATCAAATCAGAAAAATACTTGAAGTTACATTTTCAGTAAAAACTATCATTGACTAAACATAAAACCAAATGTTTCCACTGTCGTTGATCCAACTCCATGGGTTTATTGTAGTAGATGACTGTTTCCATGGTAACTACGGAGCCTCTGAAACTCATATCTGACCACAAAAAGATGACAAACTGTATTTACACCAATTATTGACAGGATTAGTGGATCAACAGGGATTTAACATTATAGATCAGTAGATGGTTTGGGTCTTTATGGGTTAATGTTAAGAATAAAGTTATCTTTTCCTAAACAGCTTCCAGCCTCCTGTCACTGAAGGGTATTTTTTATAAATAAAAAGAACCATTTTATACTGTTGAATTTGAAGTCATATCTCATTGCAACTTACCTGTGTGCTTTTGATAAAACTAAATGGTACTCTGGCCCCTGGCGGCTTGTCCACAGTTACATCACATAAGCTTAATGATTACTTGTCCTATAAAGGTAGTTCGATGGGATTGGTTCATGTTTTACTTTTTTAAACTTTTTTTATGACACTTTGTGTCCTTGATATCAGCCCTTTGATCCTCTACAGCTTTTTGCTTCACCCTCTTTATTTCAGTATTATAAAAGTAGTAGAACAAACATATGCCAGTACATTAACAGAAGTCTGGTCCTGTGATGAGCAGGAGTGAAGGTCACACTGGTGTGACCACATCAGAAATGTACACAAGTGGTGTCAGGCACAACAAGCCACACCCCTCTCAATGTATAGTAGCTTATTTTGGTATCGATCCAGCTGATGTCATGTGTGTGTAGATGTCAGCATATTAACTGCCTTTATATATGTGCCAAGTCTGAAGTAAATTGAAAAAATCAGTGTTTTAATAGATGTGTGAAATTTCTTTTTGACTTTGACCTACTTTTACCAAAATGTAATCTGACCTATATCTCTAAATCAAATTTGGTATGAATTTATCCAATAGTTTTGCTGCTACAGACATGTGAAAATTCACCCATTATAAGTTAATGGGGGGAAAAAGAATAATTAAAAAATGCATAAATAATTTAAACTTTGACCTACTGTTCCCAAATGTAAAGATACCGATTGTGGATAACTGATAATCTATAAATCAAATTTGGTATGAGTTCGATGACTAGTTTTGCTCCTAGAGTGTTAAAGAAACAAACCTAATCAAAAAAACAATACCCTCTGCCTCCCCTTTGGTAATACTATTCAGTGAACAATCAGACTTGTGTTACTCAGTGATTACATGACCAATCCAGTGAGTGTTAATTTTTCACAAATTTTCATTCTCTGAGTGAAAAACTTCATCTCCCTTAAAGCTCTAGCATTAAACCTGACATTAACTGTCAGGTTCACACAACCTAAAACATTATTAAAATACACACAAAGAGAGAGGACACAGAGCTGGAGCCTTTTTACTCATATATGAGGAGAAACGGACCAAACGTTAGGCATTACTGTCCGCTCTAACCTGTCCTGCTGTTCTCCTCTTCTTTTTATTCCATTAGGAAGGTTCCACGTTACAAACACAGGATACAACTTTCTCAAAGATAACTGTCTTCCTCAACATATGTCAGTTTGAACAATAGTTACACACACGTTAAATATTACTATTGTCTTGTTCAGTTGAAGGTTTAGTCCTTGTCAGCAGATATCTTCCCTCAGTTTAAGTTTGAACATCCTTATCCATCTTCCTCTTTGTGCATGAAACCTCCTTGTTTGAAACTGTTTCACTGACCTCTGGCTCTGGAAAAGAATTTGCACTCATTCTGCACACACAGATATTTTAAAACAGTATAAGCAAATGTAAGATAACTTATAATTATCCCAACATTAACGCCCCTTAAAACTTTATCTGCACAGCACTGAACTGACTTCTGCTCAATCCACTGACTTTGTGCCTCTGTAGAGGTGGGCTCATTAACGATGAAAAAAAGGTGCTTTGTGCCTTTCAGTTCTCACATAATTATTAATATAACCTAATCTGTCCTTGACATTAACAACATGCCACAGCTAGCATCTGTTCCTGGAAAAAAGCTGATATTTTTCAACCCTGATAGTTTTTATTAAAGTAATGGGGTGATCACATCCAGTTTTTTGGTCTTGGTCACATGTTTATAAACCTTTCCTCTGGTCTTGAGTATTTATTTGCCAGATTTATAATATCATCTATGACTAAAATCAGTTTTTTACTAGTTTGTGCAACACTTAACTCTACTTTCAAATCTGTTACCATATAATTTTTAAAAATCTGAAACTAAATTATAAATATATATTTTCAGGTTCTTACATATCCATAGTATGATTCAAGGTTTGAGGTGACTTCATTAATACCCTTAGGCAGATTTGTTATACAGTCTGGAGAGGGTATCAGATGCATCAAAAAAGCATTAAAACCACTGGACGCATACAGGGGACAGATTAAAAACAGCACAAAGACATGGACAGGTAGTCCCATGATTAAAACAGACTATAAATAAAAGATAGAAAGCAGACCAAAGTAAAAGTAATCATATATCACTAAAAATGCCAATGTAAAACCTGTATGATGAAAGCATTATACACAACAAATAAAATATCTCATATAAAGTGTATCTAATGTTTGAGCTGGATGAATAAAATTATTTGAAAATTCTTTTTTTTTTTTTTTTTTTTTTTAACATGACATAAAATTTTAAAGTAAAGGTTATATTTTTCATGTTTTGATGTGTCCTCCAGCTGTTGTGGACCAGGGAGGAGGATCAATCTTTTTTTTTTTTTTTTAAATAAACTTTATTGAAAGCTTTACATAGTTACATACAAAATAGAAGTTTCTGCCAGGGGATAAAATAAAATAAAATAAAATAAAATACACTCAAAGCCTGAGTAAAATAATACAATCATTATATGGATCCATCATCCCTTGTGTGTTTTTGGTTAATATTTCAGCAGGGGGCGTGTCCGTGGGCAGATGTGATATAAGTAAAACACAGCTGGGTAAACTCCCCCACGGTAAATATGCTTCTCTGGGTTGTTGCGGGGCTTTTCTCGCTGGTTCTTGCCTTTCTCCTTCGTTATCCTTACTTTGTGCAGGATGTCCGGTATTTGTTACTTAGATTTAAAACCGGCCGTTCTCTGCTCAAATACCTCCAGACCAACTTCACCCTTCTGGACCATTTTTCAGAGGTGGTGAAAGCGCAGCCGGACAAGATGTTCCTTTATTTCCAGGATGAGACTTTTACCTACAAACAAGCCGATGATCTGAGCACCAAAGCCGGCAGAGTGTTCCTGCAGAGCGGACTGGTCCAACAGGGGGGCACGGTGGCCCTGTTCCTCAGAAATGAACCCGCGTTCCTCTGGATCTGGTTCGGTTTGTTGAAGATCGGATGTTGTGGTGCTTTTCTCAACTACAACATGAGATCCAAGTCACTGCTGCACTGTTTCAACCTCAGTGGAGCCAACGTCCTGGTGGCAGCTGAAGGTAAGAATAGAATAGAATAGAATAGAACAGAACGCCTTTATTGTCATCACAAAGAGTGTCATATAGAGTCAATTGAAAAACTATAAAAAGTAAAAAAAAAACAAAAAGTACAATACAATATACAAAAACACTGTATACAATATGAAAAGAACACCTAGTTGCCAAATAAAAAAGTGGCACTGGGTGGACCACAACTGGAGCAAAATACAGGATGAGGAGTAAAAACAAAAAACAAACCCTTTTTACTTATGTGGAAAATGGGTTTAACTTAATTTTGATCTCTCAGTTTCAACAACAATACAAATAATCTGAATGTTTAATGTCCTTATACACAAGGCAAGTTTATTTAACAAGATGATTCAAAATGCTTTATGCAAAATAATATCAAAGAGTTAAGAAAAATTAGATATAAAAATAAAACTCATTAAAATCATTGAAACAGAACAAAGTATTAAATCAGGTTTGTCAAACATATGGCCTGCGGACAAAAACCGGCCCTCCAAAGGTTGAATTTGTGAAGTGTAAAAATTAAACTGAAGACATTAATGCTCAAGGTGTCACGTCTATGAGTCTTGTCCTGCGTTTTCCTGTTTTATTTTGTAGCCTTGTGTTGTATGTGTCTGTACTTCCTGTTTCTCTTTCGTGTGACCTGATTACCTGGCTCCTCCTCATGTCTGCACCTGTCTTTGATTATCCCTGATGTCTCTCACCTGTTCCTTGTTTCTCCTCTTATAAAGTCTGTCTTGTCTTTGTGTCCTTTGTTGGTTCATTCTGTCACAAAACTAGAACTTAAGGAACGTGAACCCAAATGCAGAGAGCAAGGGACGGAGCAATACAAAAACAGTTTTATTGAAATTTTTTTTTTTTTTTTTTAAAAAGGCAGAGGTACAAACTGAGGCAGACAGAGACAAAAGTAAAAATCCAAATGTCCAAAAAAAAAAACACACACGGGCAAAGGTACAGGCAGGGAGCAGGCTGAGGCAGAAGTCAAAAAGTATGATGGTAATACAACTCTCACTGTCTCATGGTCTAAGATATAAAACACACAGACCAGTATATTTATATTCCACCCATACTGTGGAAAAGGTCACTTATATTCTGTTTACAGTTATATTCTATTTAATTGTATTTTATATTTATAAGTATATTCTATGTTCATAGTAATATTCTGTGTCTATAGTTATATTCTGTGTTTATAGTTATATTATGTGTTGATGGTTAAATTCATTCTTTATAAACTGTTCAGTTGGACGGACGGTACTAATTTTGTACAAATGTTTTATTGTTTTCTTTTTCCCCAGAGTTACTGGATGCTGTGGAGGAGGTCCTTCCTTCTCTACTGGAGCAGAAGGTCACTGTTTACATCCTCTCTGACAGATGCACAACTAAAGGAGTTGAGAACTTCAATGAAAAAATGGACCAAGCTTCCTCTGAGCCTCTGCCCAAAAATTTAAGGTCAAATGTCACCTTACAAAGCAGCGTAGCATACATCTACACATCAGGGACTACAGGTGAGCACTACAGGTGTTAAAGTGAACTGGACAGTAAATGAAAGCAGCACTATAGAAGCCAATAATGTAATAACGACCCATAACAGAATACATTTGCCATTTTTAACATGTAATAGAAAAATAACATAACAACTGGCCAATAAGGTAATAAAAGTCCCCAACCAATAACATAATAACTTTTGACCCCATAATGTAATAATATAAGCCAATAACATAATAATGTATTAATATCACTGTATTTAAGTTTCATTTATTAGATATAACTGTGATAAAAATCCCCTCCCCCTCCCGTCATGTATTTGTCTATTTAAGTTGATGGTTAAAACAAACTCTAGTTCTTTCTGCTCCTTAGCCTTTAAAGCTATAATATTAGCTTAATACAACTGTAATATCACTGTATGCCTATTACATTTTAAAAATGGAAAATGTATTACATCATGGGTCGTTATTATGTTATTGGCTTCTAGAAGAACCTAGACCTCATGCACCTCTGGCTTCTTTTCGACAGGTGTTCCTAAAGCAGTGCCATTGTCTCATGGAAAGCTCTGGGCTATGTCTCTTTTTCACAGTACAATTGGAACAAACAGTGAGGATGTGACATATGTTTGCCTTCCGTTGTATCATAGCGCCGCCATTATTGGTGTTATTGGAACCATTTACAGAGGTAAATATAATTAAAGTCAATTTAATGGGGCTTTTGTCATGGAAAAGTCAGGAAAATGCTATCAAAACATTAATAATAGCAATCATCACTACTCTTTGGCTTTAAAGTTTATTAAAAGTAGAAATGGTAACAGTTCTTTTTCTGTGTTTAGGAAGCACACTGGCTATGCGGAATAAATTTTCTGTATCTCAGTTTTGGAACGATTGCAGAAAATACAATGTCACTGTTATACAGTACATCGGTGAAACTATGCGTTATCTGTGCAACACACCGAAGGTATGAACTTTATGTAACATGAACGCGTCCTGTCACTTTGCAGTTCACCTGAAAAGTTTACAGAAAATGTCGTCCTGTTTCTTCACCAACAGAAGCTTAATGATCAAAGTCACAGCGTCAGACTTGCATTTGGAAATGGCATCAGAGCAGATGTGTGGAGGGAGTTCTTGAACAGGTTTGGAAACATCCAAGTCATGGAGTTTTATGGAGCTACAGAAGGAAACTGTGGTCTGCTGAACTACAGCGGCAAGATTGGAGCTGTTGGACGCCTCACATTTTTGCACAAGGTAAAAGTCCACATCATTATCTGTTCTGGAGCCTTTAATCAGTAACTGGACATATTTGACCTTTTTAATCCTGTGTCCTACAGATGCTATTTCCTTATGCTGTGATCAAATATGACATTTACACAGAAGAACCCATTAGAGATGCATCTGGTTTTTGCATAGAGGTCAACAAAGGTCAGGAACCATTGTCTGTCTGTCTGTGTATGTATGTCAGTGTCTGTCTGTCTGATGAATCACTTCCCACTTGTGTTTTGACAGTCTGTTTTCATTTTCCACAGGTGAACCAGGCCTTTTTATCTCCAAAATAACTCTGAGGTCTCCATTCTCTGGATATGTGGGAGACCTGAAGCAAACCGAGAAGAAACGGATGCACAATGTTTTCGAACAAGGGGACATGTACTTCAACACCGGTGACCTGCTGTGCATTGATGGAGATGGATTTGTGTACTTTCAGGACCGTGTTGGAGACACGTTCAGGTTTGTCCTTGGTTCTTATTAAACGTCAGCTTGTTTACTGAGTGAAATGAGAGAGAGAGAGAGAGAGAGAGAGAGAGAGAGAGAGAAACCACAGACATGACATTGAGAGTATACAGTCCTGAAGTTTCTTAAATTATTAACAGATGGAAAGGAGAAAATGTGGCCACGACAGAGGTGGCAGACATTATCACCATGGTAGACTGCATAAAAGAAGCCAATGTGTATGGAGTTGAAATTCAAGGTATGTTAACATCCAACTGTTTAATGCACGAGAGAATAAAAACCATAAAGACTGACACTGGACCAGTATGATGACAGGACCTCTGCATTTGTTGAAATAGCGTAGGTGATTTTCAATAACACAGGTCACAGGTGACCTCCGAATACAGCTTTAGATCATTTAAAGCGCTCATATTTATCTAAACCCACTTTTATTATTAATCTGTGTTTCATTTATTTGTGTATTTGAACACTAATAGTTTATAAAGTTTGAATTGGAACCCTCCAGGTGCTGCAAAACTATCTTTGTATTCATTTTGACAAAAATCGAGTGGATTTCTACAACTTGTTTTAGTTCCTTCTTAATTTGTTACATATATAACTAGTTACATCATGACATTTGGACAAACCTGTATAGAGCTTCTCTTCTCGCAACTGCACACCTCACCCCTTATCATTACCTTGTCTTGTACAAACACTTCTTTACTTATTCATTACAATAATTGGCGCTCTATTAGTATGACACTTTCTTTTGTGTAAGACAGACAGTTGAGTGAATGCATGTATGTATGTATGTGTATGTATGTATGTGTATGTATGTATGTGTATGCATGTATGTGTATGTATGTGTACGCATGTATGTGTGTGTGTGTATATGTGTACGTATGTATGTGTGTGTGTATGTATGTGTGTATATATGTGTACGTATGTATGTGTGTGTGTATGTGTACATATGTGTGTATATATGTGTACGTGTGTATGTGTACATATGTGTGTATATATGTGTACGTGTGTATGTGTACATATGTGTGTATATATGTGTCTGTGTGTATGTATGTATATGTGTATGCATGTATGTATGCAGGTCTGTGTAATGAGTGAAGTGGATGTGGTTTTTGTGTAATGCGTGTCATGTGTATCTGCTGCTGGACACCTTAACTTCCTTCGGGATCATTAAAGTATCTCTACTCAACTAAATAAGGTTAAGAGTTGTGATAAATATTTCATACGACATAATTGTTTATCAGCAGCAGTGGTTGTAGTAAAAACTGAAAATATGTCCAAATTTCTAGCCAATTACCTTAAATGTCCAGTTGTTGGTTGAAAAGGACAGAGCACCACAGCCAATAACCTGGAGGGGGCGGGGCATGAAGTGGCTCATATGTATTTAATGGTCAAAATGACCTTTCTGGTGTCATTACTCAGAAACAGGGTTAAAGATGGACTTGTGGAGTTTGACTAATGACGAATTCAGACCCAAGAAGATCTTTTACAGTTTATGTAGAGCACAGGGAAATGTTTGAAAATGTATAATTACGTTAAAAAAAAAGCAAAATATCACTCCTTTAACACCCAATAATTAACTTGATTAACCTACAAAATAAATTATTTTCAAGAAGTCTTCAGAGGAGCTCTAGAAGAATCTTTGGACACTTTCTTGTCTGCGATCCACCTGTTTGATATGTTTATGCTTCATATTTGTCAGTCAGTGATGTAACTTGTGACCTTTCCTCAGGCCAGGAGGGCAGAGCTGGAATGGCTGCGATCACGTTAAGAGAAGGACAACAGTTTGACTCTGCAGGTGTCTTTAAACATGTGGAAAGCTTCCTGCCATCCTACGCAAGGCCTCTTTTCTTAAGGCTTCAGGTACATTTACTTTTATTGTTTCATCTGTGTAAACACTTCAACTTTATGAGAGTCTGGTGTTGACTTCAAATAAATTGTATTACCAGCTTTGTGTTTTATTCGTTATCGACAAGTAGCTCAAACATTTCCATTTTTACATGTTTGGTACAGATCTTTGAAATACCATTTTGTAGTTACACACATATCAGATGACGTGACATAAAATAAAATACAATAAAATAAAAAGGAACTATGTGCAATTAAAGAGAACTCTTTTTTTGTAGCTTCTGTTACCATGGCAATGCTATGGGATGCTTATACACATACTATACATAACCAGAAGAAGAAGCACAAAAAAAACTAGGGTATAAATTTTTCAAGTTTTATTTATTTATAATAGGTGGAATTTCGCATGTCTCTAGCACCAAACTATTGGTTGAATTCATACCAAAATGACTTTATAGATTACCACTGATCCAGAATGGATCTCATTACATTTTGGTAACAGTAATTTCAATAAGCATATCCTTTTATGAGCTTTTTTTTTTTTTAAACTTCAGCCAGCAGGATGTTCATTAAGTATTTGTCTCTTTTATGGCTATGTATTAAGAATATTTCCAAAATAATGTGGCAACACAGCTTTAACAATGGTGAGTTATATATGTTATGTATCTTTTCCAGGACAGTCACAGAAAACATGGCAGTGGTTTGCATGGGATAGTGTGCGATAACATACCTCGACTTTTCTTCTTCTTCTGTTTATTATTATTATTATTATTATTATTATTACCTCCGCCGAGGAGGTTATGTTTTTGCCAGCATTTAACTCAAAAAGTTATGGGCGGATTTTGATGAAATTTTCAGGATTTGTTGGCAATGGCACAAGGAAGAAATGATTCACTTTTGGGGGTGATCTGGA
>JAPSES010089884.1:0-21763 GCA_029822895.1 Maxillicosta whitleyi | reverse complement strand
TGTAGAGTGGAGGTATGGCTAGTTGGTTCTTGTTGGAAGAGCGCAACTTTCTGGTGGGGGCATAAGGCTTCAGTAGGGTGTTCAGATAGTTCGGGGCACTTCCTGATGTAGTTTTGTAGGCGAGTGTTAGGGCTTTGTGTTTAATCCGAGCTGCCACTGGAAGCCAGTGCAGATCGATGAATAGGGGGGTAACATGGGTTCTTTTTGGTTGAGTGTAAATCAGACGGGCTGCCGCATTCTGGACCATTTGCAGTGGTTTTATTGCACAAGCAGGTAGGCCCACCAGGAGAGAGTTGCAATAGTCCAGACGGGAGATTACCAAAGCCTGTACCAGGAGTTGGGTGGCATATTGAGTCAGGTACGGTCTGATTTTTTGTATGTTGAACAGTGCAAATCGACATGATTTAGCCACTGCTGCAATGTGGTTGGAGAATGATAGACGGTCATCTACCAAGACTCCCAGGTTTTTGGCCAAGTTGTTTGGGGGTACTGTGGTTGCACCCAACTGGAGGCTGATGTTGTGGCTGATTGTGTCTTTGGCAGGGATCACCAGCAGCTCTGTTTTAGACAGGTTCAGCTGCAGGTGGTGATCCTTCATCCATGTTGAACATCCTGTAGAAGCAGAATTTGGACACATAGAACCAGGAGAACCAACACTAACTGGTCCTCACTGAGACTGTTTTAGACTTTACATTCAGGACATGTACAATTTATTTTTTTCATGTAAACCTTATTTGAAGGGGAAATGTGTAAGACTATTACCTTAACTAAACAGCTTTGAAGTAACTGATGGTTAAATGGCTTGTTATGAGGAGAATGGAGGCTGTTCTCCTTCCCATTAGGGTCTGTTGGGTACCATAAGATGAGATAAGACTTTATTGATCCCACCATGGGGAAATTTCACAGCTGCAACTAACAAAAAAAGTGCAGAGAAAAAGACTGGTAGAAAAAGCACAAGCAAGTGATAAAAATAAAATATAAAGAGAAAAGTAAAAAATATGGTATTTATATAAATATGTAATTAAAAGGAGATATTATTTACAATACACCGGTGATCTCATTTCGTCACTTCAGATTCAAATTCAGATAACTTTATTTATCTCCAATTTAGTTTGCAGACACGGGGGTTGCAGCAGGTCAAGATATTAAATACACATAATACAAAAACAGTCCTGACAATGAATGGACAGCTGAAGGGTCCAGCCATAAAGTGCAGCAGTGATAGTGCAACATTTTAGTCACATTTTGTCACATTTTAGTCAACACGGGATTAATTGCAAATGTCTTCCAGTATAAGATAAATATGTAATTTTGACCAATGATATTTATTCTTAGATGTTATTTGATGCGTTCATATTTGTTCTACCTTCAGGAGTGTCCTGATATAGAAGGATGTACAGGATATATCTGGAATGTTCAACATTTATGACTGATGACCTGTTGGCCATCTTGGTTATGAATAAAAAATAAATAAATAAAAGAAAGTACTTCCCCTGTCTGGCCAATAGGTGTCAGTGTATGGGATAATGCACCAGTGTGTTCACTGTGTTGAAATACATGGAAGGAAAATAACCAAACCCGTGAATATACAAGAGAACAGCAGGAGAACAGATGAACACTGGTCATGAAAGGGTTAAACTGGTTAAGTTAAATTAAAACCACAGACATGAGGCTGTTCTTTGTGTAAATGTGTGACGCGTTTGTGTTTTTCAGTCTGCAGCTTTAGGTGGAGCTGCTCACCTGGTCAACTTCTGCAGTACAGACACGGTGGCCGGTCTGCTCATGGCTCAACGGTACTACAGCTGTCCCATGGCCGGGTTCTCCATCCCAGCAGCAGAACACAGGTACCACACTGACAGAACCAGAACATGAGGAGGAACATCAGACAAGTTCAACCACCTGGAAGAAATAAATCGTCAACATTAATGTCACATAGGGATGTAACGACTGTCGACAGATCGTTAGTGACGTAGTTGAATTAATACAATCCACACACTCCAGTCCTGATGCAGGATCAGGTGTCTGTAAGAGAGAATATTATAGAAATAAAAAAAAACCTGCAAATGTTCTATGCATCATGTCACCGTTGACCTCTTCCTCCTCCTCCAGTACCATCATCTCGTGGGGTCGGACCCGGGAGAAGGAGGCATTTGAGCGGGTTCTAGACCAGTTCTCCTCTGGTCCCGTGTCGGTCGTCAGTGACAGCTACGACATCTTCAACGCCTGCAAACACATCTGGGGTGACAAGCTGAAGGAGCGTGTGATGGAACGAAGCCAGGATTCGTGTTTGGTGATCCGGCCCGACTCTGGAGACCCAGCTGAGACGCTCATAGAGGTAGAGGCGGGTCCGCGGATGGGTCAAACAGCAGCGGGCGGGTCCAACGACGGCCTTGTCCTGTGGGTTTGTGACGTAACTGACGGTGGGTTCTGTCTCGTAGGTGATTAAGATCCTGGAGGAGTGTTTCGGCTGTTCTCTGAACACCATGGGATTCAAAGTCCTGCCTTCATATCTGCGAATTATCCAAGGAGATGGGATTGACCTGACATCTGTAGACCAGGTCTGGGACCAGGTGTTCACATCAGACCCATTTCACTCACAGCTGATTCTGATTAAAGTGTCTTTGTTTGGTTCAGATCCTTCAGAAACTGAGCGACGAGGGCTGGAGCGCCGAGAACGTCTTCTTCGGCTGCGGCAGCGCTTTGCTTCAGAAACTCAACAGAGACACATTGAGCTGTGCCTTTAAATGCAGCTACGTAGAAACAAACGGCAAAGGGGTGAGTCGACGTGCAGGTGCAGGCGCCACCCACACCTTTTATAGAGTTATTTGACCTGTATTTACATCTAAAACATGCATGATGGTAGATGCCCATGTGTCGAAGTGTCCTTCAGCAAGACACTGAACCCTAAATTGCTCCCAGTAGGGTCTGCAGCGCCTTGGATGGCAACAGCCACCTACTGTGTTACTGGTAACTGTTAATTTCATTGTACATACAGTATGTGTAATGACAATAAAGGTATTCTATTCTATCTCGAGGACCAGAGTTAGTGACCCCTGATCTAGACAAAGTCAAATGTATGAACACATGGAAAATCGTTGAAAGTTTATTTCTATAATCTCAAAGTTTTATTATGAACATTTACAGTTGTTTTTCATAATAAATATGTTAACAATTCAAGTTATTTTTTTTATTTTTCACCCTGACATTCTATGCATTTATTTCATGTAATAATGATAGTTAATGAACCGATATTGAAAGTGACGTTCCTCATGAAATAAGGTGCAGAATTGGCAAAAAAAAAAGACATTTTCTGACACTTTTACTCCAAAAACAATTTAAATAAATCTAGATGGCCTGTTATAGTAGGTTAAATAATTCCCACTCATTTCAGGTGTCTGTGAATGCAGCACACCACCACAGACCAGTTGTACAGGAATATGAGGAGGCATCATGGTAGTAGTGACGGCAACTTCGAAATCAGTGACCAGGTTGAGCCATACCGTGTTAAAACCTTTCATTGTTTTGATGCTTCCTGTTCTTCTTCTGCAGATGGACGTGTATAAGCAGCCGGTGACCGACCCATCCAAAGGTTCCAAGAGGGGTCGGTTGTCTCTGAGACGTAACTCTGACGGCTTCATCGAGACGGTGGAGAGAGGAGCGGGAAAGCCTGAGGAGGTATGGGGGTCCAGGGGTGGGGCTTAACCATCAACTACCAACATCAGGACCAAGATACAGATGGTTTGGTTCATTTCAGACACTGTTTGTAAACTTAATTCCTGAAACAGGAACAGTCAGTAATCAGTATTATTAATGCAGATATGTGTCTTTTGTTTTTGTTTGTTTGCTTTTTTATTATTTCCTTTTTGTCTTTTCCTGTCATAGTCTTCAATTTGTTGCTACATTGTTGTTGTTTTTGTTTAGTGTATGTTGGGACGCCTATATCCTTTAACCTGTGAAGAAATGATGATTATTATCATTATTATTATGAGCATTGCATAGGTTGGTTGCATCTCACAAAGCTTTAACACCAGCTTAATGACGGAGAGTTAACCTAGCATACCTGTGATAAAGTTGGAGCCTAAATCCTAATTTGGGGGGGGGCAGATTCTAAACACTGAGCCACCAACACCAGAGGATCTAAAACCTGTTCTGCACACAGAAAACTCATCAGTAGCTGACTGTGGGAGGTGGGCGTCGCCAAAATCTGAATGTACTTTAATGAAGCATGTTGCGTTCGTCCATTAGGATCTGCTGGTCACTGTGTTTGAGAATGGAAGTCTCATGCACGAGTATTCTCTGGAGGAGATCCGGAAGAACGCCCGGCTGCGGGACGATGAGATGGACCCTGCCCCCCACAACCAGGAGGCGGAGCTGCTGCACAACCACATCATCAATGGGATACATTAAAGCCCCACCCAGGAGACTGTACAGACTGACCCGTAGACAGGGATGAAACAGGAGGCATCCTCTTCATCTGACCTTGGAGCTTGGGGTCATGTGACCAGCCAAGGGCTCCGCCTCCTTCAGGCCAAAAAACACCAACGCTTCCAGATATTCTGAGCTTCCGTGACACAGTTTACCCTGTCGTTACCTCAGCAGAAAGTGAAACCATTCACTGCAGGATATTTTAACGTTTGTCAGACCTAAATCAGCCTGAAGATCCACATCAGATTAAAATGAGCACGGCCTAGACCACAGGTGTCAAACCTCGAGGGTCGGTGTCCTGTATGTTTTAGATTTTTCCCTCTTCTATCACAGCTGGAAGCCATTACATCATTATCAGGCTTCTGTAAAGCATGATGATGAGCTGATCCTTGACTGAACCAGCTGTGCTGGAACAGGGAAATATCTAAAACATGCAGGACACCAGCCCTCGAGGACCGGGGTTTGACACCTGTGGTCTAGAACAAACAAATCTACAGTCTAGAATGTACAGGTCTACGGTCTAGAACAAACAGATCTATGGTCTGGAACAAGCAGATCTATGGTCTGGAACGTACAAGTGACAGGACAGTGCTGTGTTTGTGTCTATGCATCATCAGAGTCTGGATCAGGGATGCAAACGTGTCAGTTTCAGAGAAGAAGGAAGCCCTGCAAAATATTTACTCAAATAAAAGTAGAAGTACTACATCAAGAATCTTAAGTAAAAGTACTATGTACTTACTTTAAAATGTACTTTAAAGTATAAAAGTTCAAAGTACTTGCACAATGTCAGTCTGTGGACGGTGTCATTATGATACAGAATGTAGATGGACTTATTTATGCCTCTGACAATGTCACTGCTCAGTGTCACAACTATATTATGTGAATTGAACAGATTGCTGTCAATATTGTGTGTGTGATTTTTCATGTAAGATTTAGATGAAAAGCTAAAAAAAAAAAAAGATGTTAATATAATGTAACGAATAACGGCATCAATTTCCAAAATGTAAAGAGTAGAAAGTACAGATAACTGCAACAAAATGTAGTGAAGTAAAAGTAAAAGTATGCATTATTATTTTTCCTTAAGTAGTTTTTTTTTGTATTTGTACTTTACTTAAGTACAGTAACGGAGTAAAAATACTTCATTACATTCCACCACTGGTCAGGAGGTCGGGTTAGGTTAAAAACCTAAAAAGAAAATTGGACTGAAAAGCTCAAAAACAACATTGTTATCTCAACCTGTCAATCACAGCAGTCACACTCTTAAATACACCATATTTTAGCCTCAATTTAATTATTAAATTAATAATTCAATTATTACTTCTGAGTTAGACATACATGATCGATACAGACCAAAGTCCAGGCTCTAAATATGTTTTTTTTTTTTTTTTTTTTTTTTTGCATCTAATGGCCATTGAAGAACTGCAGGTTTAAACAGATACAGGTTGGAGGTCAAACACTGAGGCCAACGTTTAGTGAATGTTTAAAGTGTTGTAACTGAAGATGCAGATTTTCACTGATGAATCACAGATGGCATCATCATTGAAAGCACATAAAAGAAAAGAATGAAATAAAACTTGACTAAAATGTAATTGAATTAGATAAAATTTAATTAAGTGAGATAAAAAATTTTTAATGAGATTAAATCAAGTACAATAAAATGCAGCATCTATATTAGGTACATTTTACATCCTGCATCTTTTATACGCATTAAAATCTCAGGATGTTTGTTAAAGTCAGTGAAAACTTTATGTTTTAATTTAAAAGAAACAGCTGTTGACTGAAGTAACTTGCATTTTTTGGATGTGAAATGAATTAATTTTAAAATAATCCATAAATATCCATTTTAAAGCTGATAGACACATTATTTTCTGGACTTTTTCCTCTCCTGATGAGTTTGCATCCCTGTTCTGACTCCACTTTATCATCATTTATCACAGTTCCATGCATCAGTTAAACCAAAGCTGATATATTTTTTAGAATAAATACAGCAAATATTTGTCTGAAAATAACACACGCAGCTTATGTCAGAGAATCGAATGCAGAAAAACACTGAAAACACTGAAACTGCCATGTAACATATAGTCATTTATGGACTGGAGTGAAATAATCAGCTGTAACACGTCTTTTCACTTTGTATTTATTTATTTTCTGGAAAATATCTTTAATCCAAATCAAACGTTTTCACTTAAACTTGAACCGAATGTACAGAAAATCAGCAAAATGCAATGTTTTTAACAGATGCAATGATGTTAATATACTTCAACCCATTAACAGCTGAAGCAGAGTGAAGTGTTTTAATGGATTTGATGAATGCCATATCGGTTGTATTGGCTATTTTATTAATGAACAAATGATCATCAGATGTTTTAATGAGTTCAATGATTCAGTGAGTTTAACGACTGAAAACATGGGGGTAAAAAATCATAAGCTTTTAATATTTTAGATGCTGAAAGTGGGTTTTATTCTAACTTGCAGTATTTGGACAGAGAAGTGGATAGTTTGGAGATTCACTGACTTTCTGGATTTATGACTTATTTAATTTTTTTATTGTACGATTTGTTGTATCTGATTTATTCTGTTTCATTTTAAGGTAAGTAATGAAGCTCTTAAGAAGATATTGTCCCATTAGAAAAGAATTGGAATTTTTTTTTTTTTTTTTTTTGTGCATTTTCCTGTAGTAGTTACATGAATCATGAAGAAAGGTCACAGATTATATTCCTGATTTGTTTTCTTGAAGCTGCAGGATGTGTTACCATGGATACGAACCAGTGGGCAACAAGCCTGACAGTCGGGTTTGAGGGTTAAATCACCCGATCAATGACATTAAATCTTTTTTTTTTATTTTTTTTTTTATCATTTTTAAAAAAAATCTATGTTCATTTTATTTTCTTCTGATCCATTTGCCTTTTGCTGCAGAAACACAGAAGCCTCATTTTTAGTTTCATTCTAAAAGACACAACGCCACGTGGTTGACCTCAAAATGCCTCGCAATCCCGGTGCTGACCATGACCACATTCTATTATGTTGAATTATTCTCTTTTGTACATTTGGAGACTTATTTGATCCTTGAAATGTTCTGTATCTTCTGATTGTTTTGTGTGTTTTAAAATCTTTTGTAAACCTAAAAAAAATAAACCAAACTCTGACTTTTGTGTAAAAAGATTTTAATGGTAAAAACAAAGGCAGAAATTTAAAAACCACATTAAACCTTTGACTCTGCTTATGTTCATTACATCCTTTTAGGTCTTTTTGATTAATTTCTCATTCTGTTTTGTGTTTAGTTTATTCATTAAAACTTATTCCAACATGCACAAAAGAAAAAAATCACATTGAAGCAAAATATCAAATTAAAGCTGCATGAAAAACATGACAAACTCCTGCAAAAACATCAAACAATTATTTAAAAAAAAAAACACACACACACACAAACAACAAAAAGTCAACATCTCAGATTGAATGTAAAAAAAAAAAAAATCAGCTTGATATTCAGCCAGATTGAGCAGAAGAATCAAGAAATGAATTTATGGAGAAAAAAAGTACAAAATGATCAGGATATTAAAGATAAAAGTAAAATGTTGGTTCTAGAAAATAGAATAAAATGGGTGTGAACGTCAATAAACAGTGTTTTATTAAATGTTCATTGAGTTTTACTCCAGTACCTTTTAGGTCCAGTAGATGGAACCAGAACCACAACATGAGGAGGGTCTGGTCTAGGTCAATTAATACAAAATAAACTGCTTTTTAATCACTTTTTCTTCAGTTTTATCTGTTGTGATATAATAACTTTACAATTACTCTGAGGTTTAATGAACATCTACATGATCAGTGAATTAAATATAGAATTTTTCTTTTTTTATGATTTACACTGAAAAATACAGGGGATAATATTAGAATAAACTGTGGTAAATCACATTAAATATTAAATATAGATTGAAAATGTATTTTATAAACCAGAATAAATTGTTTTAGGTGTTTAAGAGTTCAGAACCGGTCCAGGTCAGTGGATCAGGACTCAATATATTGCACACAAAAGGACTGTTTATATAGTATTTTCAGTTGATATTGTCACAAAGTAAATGGTTCTGATTATTGGGTTTAATCGGACTTATTTTGTTCAAAACATCAGCTTAAATAAATAAAAAAAATACATCAATGTTGGACTTAATTTTTCTGATGTATTTATGTTATTTTTAAAAAAGTGTGTGATAATGATGATCATCTTAAAACATGTTCATTTGATAAAATAATTTGCTGGAAAAAGTCACCAGATGTCCCCCTCGTGTCCACAGTGGACTCATGTGGACTAAAACCTAAAACCTGGAGCCTTATGCTGGTCCAGGTCTTGTTTGACTAGGCTTTACATTCCTACTAGTTTGATCCGAAGTTGATTGGCTGCGCGTTTCCATGGAGACGACGTAACACGTGAACCCCAGCGGAGGGGGAGGACCCCACAGCCCCCTTCCAGCGGGAATAAAATGCGCATGGTTTTTGTGATGGACGCAGAGGCCGTGAACGCACCACAGATTGGGTTCTGGTTCTTTTTCTATTTCTTTTTCGTGTTTTTTTGCGCAGATATGAGCCGCGCGTGCGCAGTCAGAACATCGCAGATCAGCGCCGTGTGAGCGGACCGTGTTCTGGTTTTGGTCCGGTGTCAGGAGATGGAGCGGGACGGTGGGTCTTCATCCTCCTCCTCTTCCTCTGTGTTGAGGCTCCTGTTGATGTGGTTGTTGATCCTCCACAGCTCAGCCATAGAAACCGGTAAGAAAAGAAAAAAAAAAAAAAACTAAAATAAAATGAAATAAAACCCCACATGTGGATGAGTCAGGCTTAAAACTGAGAAAAGTTTCACTTCACTGTTGTTGTTTTTGCACAAAACTCAGAGAAAGTGTGGAACTTTTTATTAAGTAGAGGAATAAAAGATAAAATACACTGAATATTTATGATAAATGTAAAGAGATCATGAGGAAAATGAATAAGAAATAATAAATGTTGTAGATGAATAAACTGTAATGACATAAAATACATAAATTCAACAATAATAAAAACAATAAAAACTCAATTGAGAAACAGAGAATATTCATCAAAAGAAGATGAAAAATCAAGTTAAAGCACTTTTAGAATTAATTATACTGACTTAACCCCTATACTATTACTATTATTATTATTATTATTATTATTACCACCATCACCACTACTACTACTATGACTAATAATAATAATAATGAATGAATTTATTTCTGGTTTATGCATCAATCATTACAGTTAATGCAATAATCATAATAACCATAACAACCAAAAAAGGAATAGGCTAGAAGCAAAACCTTATAATCTTTTTTTTTGCCTTTTCATCTCATACACAGCTTACATCAAATTAAATGTGTGCGGCATTGAACATTTACATCATTAAAAAAAAAAAACATCTTCAACAACAAAAACATATCTACCATCTTAATTCAACATTCCTAAACAATTTTAAAATCAAGCCTTTCTTCTTTTTTTTTTTTTTTTTTACTTAAATGCACATGTACAGAATCTGAATAATCTGAATAATTTTAAAAATGTTTTTTCAGCCAGTTTCTGTCCAAACTTTTACACTATACACTATTAAACTATTACATTATCTGACTATTACATATGAACATAAAGAGTTTTTAACAGGTTAAAGTTAATACAGTGTGCCTTTCATGGTTCTTTTCAGCTAATGTACATTTTTCTAGTCATAGAGTTTTAATTTACAGACAAATTAAAACATAAAACCCTTTTTCTGACTGTCACATAATTTGTTGCTAAAGTTTTAGAGCAAATACAATGAAAAAACTGGAGGAAAAATAAAAGTTTGACATTTTGACATCGGCATTTATTAAAATGAAAACTTTTGTTTAAAGCGCTTTATAGAATATGCTAACTCTGATTTCCACTTCTATTTATCTATTTATTTTTTAACACAAACAGCAACTGCCTTAATATTAAAGAATAGAATAGAATAGAAAATATAATCTGTTGTAATGACTTTTTTTATTCTACTAATACTGTTAATTTATTGTGTTCTCTTCTTCACACATATGTCATGTCTGTGGTTTTAACTGTTTATTCACTAGTTTGGTTTAATTCTCTGTGATTTAATGAACACACAGACTCTGTCATTTACAAACCATCCATCATTTTCTCCAGACTCTGGGGTAAAAGTACAAGAACTGACTATTCAGCTGCACAAAACAAGACAAAGTTCAGGATCTGAAATATCCTCGAAGTAGAAAAATCTAAAAAAAAAAAAAAAAACACAAAAAAAACAACAACATTGCATTAATCTAAGATTCACACTGTTAAGCCATTAATTAAACCAAAAAATAATGAACATTAACTACATTATGATTCTATTTAAAAACTTTTCTAATTTGTTCCCTAATTAAGTATAAGTAGTGGTGGAGGGAATGTGTCACCATCACCGTTGGATTCTGAACTCTTTAGTTTGTGATTTAGTTGTTGCCATATTGGCTTTGTGGAGCCACACAATATTGGACCAAAGGGGTGGAGCTGCAGGAACCCAAGGGTTGTTGGGTGACCTAATTCTAAACATTAGCTACTGACTCTGTAAAACTACGGAATTCATCTAACTTTTCTGCAACAAAATCATTTTACAGTTAATTAGTGTAACTTATTAACCAAAGGTCAGGAAGTCTGATCACACCTGTCAATAAATGAGAGATCTCATTAGTGGAGGAAATATTTAGAGATGGACCAATGCATTCTGGGAAAACATTTGTTATTTGGTAATTCTATGGAAGCAGCCCCTAGTGGCTGTCGATGGTATTACAGCTGATCTGCTCTAATGTCACATGGAGGAAGTAAACGTGTCCTTCCTGTTCACTGTTTGTTCACTGTTAATTATCCACATTCACAACTAGAATTTAACACTAAACAGTGGAGATGAGAACAACGTCCTGCTACCTTCAGTATATGAAATAGGTATATGTTTTTTATCAGTTTGTCTCAGTTGTACATCTATTTGTACATGCTAGTGTTTCATCCGTTTAATGTTGGAATCAGTCTGGACATGAATCTAGATGAGAAGCCTCGAATCAACTGTCAGTAATTTGTACAATGACCTTTTGATGGTGATTAATTGGTCTGTTTCTACTAAAACATCACTAGTTCCCCTTAAATATCAGCCTGAAATAGATTCCCATTAATGTTCCTTTACTGTACATTTGAGGTCCCTTCACTGTCCCTTTACCTTCTCTTTATTGTCCTTTTACGGACCCTTCATTGTCTCTTTTACTATCCCTTTAAGGTCCCTTCAATGTCCCTTCATTGTCCCTTTACTGTCCCTTTAACGTCCCATTATTGTCCTTTAAGGTCCCTTCATTGTCTCTTTTACTATCCCTTTAAGGTCCCTTCATTGTCCCTTTTACTATCCCTTTAAGGTCCCTTCATTGTCCCTTTTACTATCCCTTTAAGGTCCCTTCATTGTCCCTTTTACTGTCCCTTTAAGGTCCCTTCAATGTCCCTTCATTGTCCCTTTTACTATCCCTTTAAGGTCCCTTTACTGTCCTATTTGTCCTCCTGTTTAGAGATCCTGTTAAATCGTCCTCTGGGGGACTCTCCGTCCTCTGCTCACCCCGTCCCCCCCCCCTGTATTTACTTGCGATGTGTCTGTGTGTGTGGAGGGAAGGGGGTGGGGGGGCTTATCTGTTTCCCACCAACAGGGGCTCCCGGGCTCCAGGACATTCCTGGAGGACAGAGCAGGAGGGTCCAATCGTCTCCCGGGGAAACGGAGCTAATAAACTCCAGGGGTGGTTGTAAATTTTCCCATTATTTGGCCTGTGACTTAGGGGGGGGGCAGGATCCGGATCTGGCCTCCCATCTGTCCTCATCCTGGTCCTCACGTCTACAACGAGACACGACCAGACTGACTCATTTATTATAAAACCTGGATTTATCTGATTATTCAAGTCATTTAGATGGAAAATAAGACAAATCTTCACATCATCATGAGGAAGTGAATAAAGTCCTGAAAAGGTCATTATTTCCCAAGTTTTATTTATTCAATCTTACATTAAAGTTTTTATATGAAGAGATCAGGTGACACATGTACAGTATGTATCAGATATGACTGAAGGAAACAGGCATTAAAAAGAAACAGAAAAAATACACAAACTGTTTGATTCATGAAATATTTCATCTTTAATATGTATCTTTAGTTTAGTTTAGTTTAGTTTAGTTTAGTTTAGTTTAGTTTAGTTTAGTTTAGCTGCCGTTGAACCGACTCTGGATCTTCAGCAGCACCAACAGGAGAATGAACTTGTGTTTTTAATGTTTTTTAATGTGTTTTAATGTGTTGTTGTCAGTCAACGTGGTGGACTTCTGCGGTCAGACGATCCGCGGTGACGGGATGATCGTCAACTCGCACCAGGAGTCCAAGAAGTACTACTTTGTGACGATGGGGACTGACTGCCACCTGACCATGCAGGCCAGCTCCCCCAGAGACAAAGTCCAGTTCCACTTCCGTTTCTTCCTGGTCTACAGTCTGCTGCGGGTGGCCCCTCTAAGCCCCGCCCCCCTCTTCCCAGAGTCCCCCCGTGGCTCCGCCCCTCTCAATCCGAGACTGGAGCCCACATCGGGCGAAGGCCCCGGGGATCCGTGTCACGCTGGCTCCTACGTCCAGTTCTATGATGGGCGGGACCGCGGCTCGCCCCCCCTTGGGCCCCCCCTGTGTGGGAAGAGCCCCCCTCGGCCTGTGCTGTCCACCGGGAACCACCTGACCCTACGCCTGGTAACCCGGGGAACCCAGCCCCGGGTGGACTTTGTGGGGGACTTCACCTCCTTTAGACTCGGTAAAACATGGATGAAGGGAAAGTTCACACAGTTTAACCTGGTGGATGTTTATGTAGAACAGGGGGGGTCAAACATAGGGCCTGCGGGCCTTTTGTGGTTGTAAAACTCTGTTTATCGTGGTCGTGTTTCCCTCCAGGCTTCAACCAATCAGAGTGCAACACTGAACCGTACTTCACCTGCAGGAACGGGAAGTGCATCCCCCTCAGTTTAGTGTGTGACGACAAAGGCATCGACAACTGTGGCGATGGAAGCGACCTGGAGGAAAACCTGACGACTGGCTGCAAAGGTCAGAGGTCATGGGGGGCGGGGTTTATCAATGACGTCCAAATCTATGAATGATAGTTCACAGTTTGAAAATACAACTGATGAAACATCAGTTTATCAGTGAAAATAGGCGTCATTTTATAAACAAAGTCAAATAAAACTTCAACAGGTTCCATCATAAATACGTCAGAACTAAACTATTGATCTGGAAATGACTGGACGTTTTAGCAGCTGTTTTAGGCTGAGGATCAATATGAGGAAACACTGGCTTTAACCCTCCAGTATCCAGCTAAGCATATTATGCACACTTTACATTTCATATTATTAAAGGGCATAGTATTTTACACAATTTGTTTTAGGTCAGAATTCATAAGTTGTTCATTTTTTAATGATTTTTAAAATTCTGACCCATCCACTAAAATCATCATATTGTACATAATATTAAGTTCCTACACTAACACCCGTCTACCAAATGAGTACAAAATGACACATTTTAGCATTTAATATTTAATTTAGCACAAAAAATAATAATGATGTATATTAGCCAGTGATGGTGTTGATCATACACATGAGAGGATGCAACTAATGTTATTTATATATAGAATATTGGGAGAAAAAAAAGAAAATGTGATTTATTTGAATTAGAAAAATGTATCTTTTTATGACTCAAAATACCAAAAAAATAAATAAATAAAATGTGAAAAACATTTTGCATTACTATGACACTCTGCAGATTATGGACTTTAGGTGGTTAAAGGATCATTACCCAGAGGGTAAGATGTAATGTACATGTGAAAATGATAAACTGCAACAGAATATTGATGAAATTGCACTTATTTTTAGCCTCTTCAGTTTATTTTTCTTATTTTTTTGTGAAAGGAATGTTTGTAAATGTAGACATCTTAACTTTTTTGCTCTGAAACAAAGAGAAATTTTTGGAATGGTCAATATTTCAAGTTTATTTTTATATTATATTACTGATTCAGCCCATTTCCAGTCTTATTCGGTTGAATGTGGAACCTGAACTAACATGAGTTTGACGCCCCTGGTTTACGTCATCACACACATTAGCTGTAAAAGACCCACAAACGTATCATGAAATAACTGTTCTGTCTTTGACTGTTTAATCAATAGAAGCTGCTGATCAATGAAACTGTGACTGGTCACTGTGATACTTTGTGTCCTTTTATTTGTACTTAAACAGTGTGTGTCCCACTTCAGCAGGTGAACTGTTACCTCCTGACACCCCCCCACCGATTGCGACCCCGCCTCCACCCTTTGTGGACCCGCCCACAGGGGCCATACCCACCCATCGCAACTGTGGTTTTCCGGACAATGCCCCCAGCCACGAATCCATCACTGGTGAGAGACTGTTGCCATAGCAACCAGGACACAAGGCAGACTTTGGAGGTTTTAGAGGTGTAGGTGTATTTAAATCATGAAATATTCCACAGAATGAAGAAAAATTAACACAATTATTTTTTTAAAATGATTTACAAGTAAAGAGACAATTAAATAATTAATAAAATGATGAGGAATTAACCAAAAAAATTAAATAATCAACAAAATGAGCCTAAATCTTGCAAAATCATATAGACAGACAGATAATGGAAAAAATGTCACATTTATAAATGGATAATGAACAAAATTAATAAGAAAAAATTTATTTTATATTTATAATTAATAAAATGAAAAACATCAAACATCAGCAAATGAGTAAGGATTTTTTTTTTTTTAAAAAAGCTATAAAATTAGTAACAAATGAAAAAAATAAAGAACTCGAACAAAACGAGTAAGAAAATGGACAAAAATAAACATAAACAAACAGCAAAATGAATAAAAAGAATAGACAGGTCAGTTCAAATCAGTACATTATACAAAATAAAGCTGCATGTGTTAATTTCCACATCAGATGATAGATATATTTCCAAAGATGCTGACCAACTGACCGTCAGCTCTTGGTCCCTGTGGGTTATTTCCTGGAGTCGCCGTCACTCTGGTTGTCTTCAGCGTGAACAGTGTATTTAAGTTTGTGTGTTTGGTGGTTTCTGTCAATCGTAAACAGATGAACTCATTCCATTCTGATGCAAAGTGACTCGATGACCGGGCGTAAAACCAATGGAAGTGACCATTGAGTTGTTAATTTCAGATAAAGACTCGTAAACCAATAAATGGTGATGGATTCTCACGGCAGAGAGCGATCCTTTGGAGCGATCCGAGGTGCAAGCGGCAGCAGTCGGAGCCAAGTCGTCAACTCCTGAAAGCTTTTAAAAGTGAGCCAAGTCTGAGCCTGAGAAAACAGACATTCTTCTGCAATGACTCCTCCAATGGAGGGGGGGTCAGGGGATCCACGTCTGTGCAAACCAGCTGTTTATTAGCTCAGGTCGGCCTGAATGGGCCCAGTCCGGCCCGGTCCGTCGATGGACAGGCGGCGGCCATGTTGGCTTTGGCTGAACTCGTCCCATTCCTAGAAGTTGGAATTTAAACAGTTGTGGGTTCCAGCCGCTCTGACCCAAAGCTAATTTACTGCACAATAACGAACTTAAAGGAGCAGTGAAGCGTCCAGCAGCTGTTTTTATCCCACACCTGCTGACAACCGCCATCAAATCTACATTTTACGACGGAGAGACCAGTCAAAGCAGACGCCTCGTCACCTCCGTTTGACTCTGGTTTTATACTTTTACAGTTAGAGACAAGGATGAACTCAGTCCACCAGAGGTCAACCTGTGGTGCGTTTCTGAATTAACCCTTTAAAGGCTTCCATTACAACAGGCCTAGATTTATTTATGATATTTTTGCAATAAAAGTTTTTTTTTTTACCAATTCTTTTGCACATTTTATCAAATGAAACTTAACTTTCAATATCTGTCCATTAATTATCATTATATACAATAAATTCTTAAAACAATGTGTTAGAGTAAAATGTAAGAAAAAAATGGACGTCACATTTGATTATATTTATATGAAAAAAAGCTCCATAAATAATTTTTTATTTTCTAAATTATTTTCCATGTGTTCAAACATATTGTTTGTTTTGATCATTCTGTGCCCATGTTCTTCAAATTCATAATATAATATAATATGATATAATATAATACAGGTAGTCCTCGGGTTATGACATACCCGACTTAACGTTATTTTGACTTTACGACGGAGTCTCGTCCGCTATTACTGTACATGCGTACTGTAGTATCTTATTTTGTACTTTATTTTATTAATATGAAGTGTAATACATGTATTTGGATAGTTTATTGGTATTTAGGCGTAATAAAGGGTTAATTCCGACTTACGCTGAAATTCAGGTTGCGTCGACAGCGTAGGAACGGAACTCATTTGTAATTCGAGGACTACCTGTATAATATAATATAATATAATATTTAACTAAAACATGTTCAATCTGATGAGTAAATGTGGTTTTCATTCATTTTTTGTTTAGTTCTTGATAAAATCTAAAACAGTTAAATCTGATCAATCATTCTCCATATTGATTATCTGTGTATTTGTCGGTTGCTCCTCCTCCAGACTCGGCGGCGTCCTTGTCCCTCCTTGTCCTCTATGTGGTCCTGGGCGTGTTGGCGGGTGGCGTCGTACTGTGCTGGTGCTGCTGGTCACCGGGCTGGTTCCTGTGGCGCCTCAGCGTTTGTCGGTTTCTACCGTGTTGTAACTCGGCATGCGCTTCCTGTCAGCTCTGTGCCCGAAGCTGCGTCCACGGCAAAGAGCACCGCCTTGCCAAAGTCACGCCGCACGCCCCGGTCAATGGGACCGCCACAGGGACTGCAACCACCAATGGCGCCGAGGACAACGAGACGACCGCCGCTGTGTAGATCAGGATGACAGCGACTCAGTCATGGATGAACTGTTGGCTTTAAACAAAAGTGGCGTCTTCACGGGGCGGTTCTAAAGAGAAGGTGATGCAGGGTAAAGAACACGGACGACGAATGTATTGAAATGTCGAATTAAGACTCAGATCTGAAGAGGTTTTGAAACAGACACGAGGCAGGTTTAGATCCAGGTTTCACTGAATTTTCATAAAACTGGTTCATTATCACCTTTTTTTATGCAGTAACGCATGACCTGAAGTGATCGACGTAAAAACCTGGGGCTGGTTTTAGTTTTACTGTTTCTGGTCTGGATCACAAACACTTTTCTGACTTTTCCACGTGTGTCCTCTAACATTTGTATTTCAGCTTAAACAATACTTAACTATTGACTTTAGCTGAAAGAGTTGACTTTCTTCACCTTCTCAAAATGAAAGAACCTAAGACCTTAAGGATAAAAACCTCTTATTCAGCAACACGAAGGTTTGATCAGGTCATTGATCCCGGACGAGCCCCCACAAACTGCCTACCTTAAAAAGACATACAACACTTTTATGTCCATTGACAGTTTTCTAGTTTTAGTGTTTCTGGTCTAGATCAGAGAACAATAATTCAGACTCTTCCATGTTTTCGAAGTCTTTGTCTGACATCTGAAGTAGTTTTTTTGCTTCTCGTTCAGTATTTCAAGCCTTTAAGCATCTAACAGGTCAAAGGTCAAATGCAGTGTTACACTAAATGTGACCTTTTTAACCCAACAGACAGTGTTTACTTACTTTTACTTCCTTGTAGAAAAGAACCTCAGACCTTCAGGATAAAACCCTTTTATTTAGTGACTCGAAGGTTTGATCAGGTCATTGATCCCGGACGATCCCTCACAAACTGCCTGCCTTCGAAACACATACAACACTTGTATGTCCATTGACAGAAACACAACTTATATGTTTAAAATCTATGATTCTATATCTATATCTATAATATTAGTGTTTTTGGTCTAGATCAGAGAACAATGGTTCAGACTTTTCGATGTTTTCAAAGCTTTTTTCTCACATTATTTTCTTGATATATGGTGATATTTTGCTGCTGTTTCCATCTGTAAAGTCATTTTTGTTTCTTTCTTGTTAATGCAGTGACTGTTCAGTGTTCTGTTGTTTACATTCACCTCATTCACACTTTTATCTAGATATTTACACCTCAAAGTGTCAAAATTTTGCAGTAATTTAGCATTTTTTTGATTGCACAAACAAACAGCTGGATGGAAACGATTAGTGTTGAGTTTTAAGAAGAAGCCTGTTTGGTCTGTTTCATCTGTAGTAGTTTTTTAGGTGTGATTCTTCTGTGTGGACCTGCTCACAGTCCAGTTTTCTGCAAGAAGGCAAGAGCGTTTTGACCAAAAGTTTTAACCCAGACTCAAGCTGAGGAAACACCCCCGACTCGGCAACCACAGCTGTTCTCCCCTGGAGACGTTCCACACATGGACCTCTGGACCTTTACAACAACATCCTGTGTGTTATGCTTTAAACCCTCCTCCACCTTTGTGTAAAAGGAGGTTTATGGTCAGATTTAAGTTCGGTTTCAGAGCTGTTGAACTGTTTTCACGTGTTTGTGATCATTTGTAAATATATGTTAAGGCTGGTTTAAAGGTTCAATGTCTGATGTTTAGTGACATCTACTGGTAAAGTTACAGATTACAACAAACTGAACGCCCACCCCAACCTCAGATGCAAAAAATACAGACATCCCTCATTTATTTGCTCTGTTCAGGTCTTTATGGTGAAGAGGATATTAATGCATACGTAATCAGTGACAGAACTGAACCTCAAATCTCACTCGATGTAAAACCACTGACATTCCCTATGTGGTGGAAATGTAACTGAAAACCCCACCCACATCCACTAACAAATTCATAATAAACCCCATCCACACCCGCTAGCAGCATCATAATAAGCCACGCCCAAACCCACTAACAGCATCATAATAAACGCTGCCTATATCCACTGACAACGTCATAATAAACCCCGCCTACATCCATGAACAGCATCATACAAGCCTCGCCCCATCTACTAACAGCGTCATAATAAACACCGCCCACATCCAATACCAGTGTCACATTAACCCCATCAGATCATATTCTTAATAAATGCTAACATATACAGTTATGTTAACAGTATAAATGTACACACTAACAGCTACCTGAGCTAATTAGTGGCTAGCTGAAAAACCATGGAATTCAATATATATTAATGCTAGCGTCACCTAATTCAAATAATTTCTTCTGGTTATTGAAATGAATGTCAGAATTTTAAAAAAAAAACTGAAAAATAGGTTTTATTCAATAAATCAGAGCACTGAATGACTGATTCATTAGCCAAGCTAATGCTAGCTGTCAATCACAATAGCCATCACTTATATATGCAGAATTATGGCCTTAATATTAATCTAAACAGGTGAGTTAACTATTAATTCACCTCCTGTACAGATATCATGGAGGGAAATTAAGTTTTATTCCAGGCTGAACCCTCTAGTGGACATTCATGGAACTGCAGATTTCAGATTTGCACTGGCTTCACTGTTGGAAGTTGGTATTTAAAAAAAAAAAAAAAGGAAGACTGTTGAGCTGAAGTAGAAACATGGTGGCATATATTTGATGGGAATATGAGGAATACCTGCTGAACTGACACAAACCACAAGAGAAACACTGACTGATGACCGATTTCAGTGTTTTTGTTCAGGTACATTCAGTTTGATGCAATCTGCAACTTCACCACTAGATGTCAATAAATGTTGGACAGGTTTGGTTTTTACAGTGTTCTGCTGCTCATATGACATGTATTGTCGTATAAGAACCACTTATGATAATATTATTGTTCCAAACGCCTCATATGACTGGTTTTATGTTTGTTATTTTCATGTTTTGTTTTCTGAATATAGAACTGAATTTGGAAAGTTGTCATTTCATGGCGATGCAGACTGAATCTAACTGAACCACGAAATTGGTACATTTTCATGTCTACTGGTAGTTTTTATAATGTTTTCATTTTGGATCACAGCAACCAGTGCTGAAAAGACAGTTGTCTGAGTAGCTGAAGCACTTTATAAATAAAAAAAAGTGTTTATGTTTATCCGACAGCTTCTATTAACTGACAACTGAGGATGAAAACATGTCGAGATGCATCAAGAATCATGCATGGATGTAAAATAGCAGAAGTCATCCTGTTAAAAACAGTAAAACAAACACCAGTGACTCTGAAGGTTAACCAGATGTTGTATTATGGATTGTCTGCGTTGTTCAGATCTCTATATTGTTGCTTTAATATTGTGTTATTGTGAGTGGTTGAGGGACTATGGATGTAAATGAATTTAATATCTTGTGTTGCAAATATGCAGATGTTCATCATTCTGCACTATCCCTGTTAAATAAATAAAAAAAAAAAACCCAAAAACTCTCTTTTTGATATGAAGATGTTGCTGAATGGTGATGTTGCCTGGCAACCAGATGACGGAAACACAGCATTTGTTTAAGCTCATCTTTGTGCTCTACAGAGACACAAGAGGAAATCTGAAAGGGTATGGTGAAGAGCAAAAATAAACAGAGTAGACAGTAGTAGACAGAAACTGGGGGGGCAACAAAATGAACAAAAAATACATAAAAATGGAAAATAATTGCCAAAAAGTAAAATAGATATAAACTCAGCAAAAATAATCAACAAAAAATATGTACAAAACATTTGACAAAATAATCAACAAAGTGACTACAAATAAACAAAAATGGGCAAAAATTTAAAAAAAATAAATTTTTAATCCCTGAATAATTAACATAATAAAAAGAAAACAAAGTGCACAGGAATCGAACTATTCATCAAAAAATGATATCAAAATTATAAAATAAAAATGGACAAAAATAAATACGTCTAAATAGTTTAACCAAAATAATCAACAATGTGAATTACAATAAACAATCCCCCCAATTAATAAATTAAAAAATAATTATGAATAACTGATTGATCGTTTTTGCATTCATTAAGTGATTAAATCCTGATTAATTGAATGTAAAAGTTCAAATATAGATAGTAGAATGTTTTTCATGTCTATAGGTATACATATATTTCTGTATTTGTGTGATGTCATCCAACTTTGTGGTCCAAGCCGTGGTCCGTGTCCCCATCCCCAGCCTCTGGTTTCCAGGTCATTTACAGGAACAGACGTTCTTCTGTCTGACTGATGCGCCCTGTGAGTTCAACTTTAGGTGGAGGAGCTCCATAACCTTCTGATTTCCTCTTGTCTTCTCTGTAGAGAATAAAGACGGACTTAAACAAACGCTGTGTCTTAGGCGTCTGGTTGCCAGGCAGCAGCGGTGGACTATGCAGAGCCGTTCATCTGATGGGGATGAGGATGTACAGGGAAAGGACACGTCCACGACTTCG
>JAPSES010089876.1:0-22379 GCA_029822895.1 Maxillicosta whitleyi | reverse complement strand
GAGCGCCCTCTGGTGGTTTAGTGTGAAAATAACATGTGAAATGATATAATAATGTGTTAATAATTTAACACATAAGTCGCTCCAGAGTATAAGCCGCTCCCCCAGAAAAACTATGAAAAAAACTATGATTTATAATCCAGACAATATGGTACACCAAATGCCATAACAACATGATTTCTTGAGATCAGTCTCATAATATTATAACACACTAATCCAAAGGAAGATAGTGGCTGATGCTTGTACACAGATACCTAATGGACACAGAAGGAGATAGTTGGAGTGAAATATCTGCCAATTACAGTCTGGAGATTTTGTGTCTCTCAAGACTGAGAGGACATAGTACCCTGAGCACCAACTTCACAAGTTACCAGAGGATTTCTGTCCACAAACTGACCTAAAGAAAGCTTTATACTCTAATATTTTCTTGAACTGCCTTGGATTATGTACAGCATTTACTGCGGCATTGTTTACGTACATATGTCTTGATGACTCCTTGTATTAAAATGAAGGTGTCACCAGCAAAGAAAAATTCAGACCAGGTCATTCATTAGATTCAGGTTCACTGGCCCCACAGGTGTGTACTGTAGGCACTAGGCATGATGGGTAATTACTTTATCTGCCTCCTTCATCACTCTGGAACAGGTTGAATCTGGACAAACTGAAAAGCTCTTTTCCAATACGCTATATCTCCATTTTCAAAAATTAAGTGTTTTTATTGTCTTTCTCTGTCAATATCACTGAAATCTATGTTAGAATGTTTAAAATTGTTATGGAAATAGCAAATAACATTGACCTAGTTCTAATTTCCCTGATCCTATCTTAAAATCAGGTTGTAAAAAGTAAAATAAAAAATTGTAATCAAATGGTTTTTATAGCATTTTGGAAAAGAGCTCTTCAACTGATATTTGTTTAAGAAATGAGAGGCTACTCTTTAATCATTGACATAATAATCAAATGGAAGAATCTTACTTATTTGCTCAGTTAAATCCAGGTGGTGACGTGGCTTTATCCAGGCACCCCCCACTTCCACTGTTCTCCACGGAACCTAACATTTGAAAAAAAAAAAAAAGCATTTTTATGTCAGTTGCAGCTTCTTTGTAAAGACAGTAAAGTAAGAGCTAATTTTATTGTGAAATGGCTCAGTGAACTGCCTCGTCCATCTTGCAAGATGTCATGTTTGTGCCTTGTCCTTTGTGTTTTTTCGTGTGACTTCCTGTTTTATTTTCTAATGTCGTCCTTGTGTCATGTCTGGTGTCTTTACTTCCTGTTCCCGATTGTTTCCACCTGTGTTATTGCCCGGCTCCTCCTCAATGTGTCACACCTGTCTCTTGTTGTCTCTAAACTGTTGTTAATTCAAGCTGCAGTGTTCTGTTCCCTTTCTACATTTGGGTTCTTGGTCTGATTCATGACACATGATGCTCTCACGTCACATGATGTGTAACATATTTCATCTTCTTCTTTGAGAATAAGTAATAAAGCATTCAAAGGAGTGAAAATCACACAAAGCTGCATTTTGACTTTTGTCACAAACTGTTCATCAAATCTGCAAAACCCAAGTCATAGCCTAAATATCACAAATCCATAAGTATTTCTATGATGATACACTTGAATCTCTTCCCTCAGTGAACAATTTCAAAGTAGTAGTAGCAGTAGCAAGAGTCAGTTAAGTCGTTTCTGTGTTTATTGCCACTGTGCTCATAATGCGTGGTGCTCCACTTCCCACAATGCATGGTGCGACACACTTGTGAAAATGCCAGTGACCTACCGGCTCTGTTTGTAAACAAATGGATTGTTTATGATGGAGTACACTTGAAAATTGTTGACTGTGAGAGAAGAGCTTCAGGTGTGTAATCATGAAAATACTTATGGTTTCATTATACTTAGGCTGTGTGACTCGGGTTTCACAAACTTAATCAAAAATTGGTGATGAAATTCATACACAGCTTTAAAGTGTGATCATGTTTAGAGAAGCAGAGATGACTTCAGTTACTGTTATTTTTGTAAAGAGAAGGTTAGGTGTGTAGACCTTGTATTTACACACTTTCACAGTGTCACAGTTTTTTAACAATGAGTGACATACTTGACTTGTAAAATTATCTTTTCAATGGAAAAACGTTTAAAAGTTTAATGATCAAAACCTTATTTATATATTGCCATCAACTAAAACAATCCCATGTAGCAAAGTAGGAATGGGTGGGATTTTAGCTAAAGTGCTATTCAACAGTTTGCTAAATAATTAATTTAAGCTCAAGAGGGTGTTAACATTCCAACATACAGTAAAGTGTTCAATGACCCCTGATTAAATAAAGAAAAAAAAAACATTTCATAAATAAATAAAAGTAACATCTAATGAGAAATTGCACATCGTTACATAAGCTAATGAGGCTATTCTGCTAGCTTTCTCTGATAACCACAGTGTTTTGTTATTCTTTTGATGATTTCGTATCACTATCAATTACATAATTAGTTTTCTACTAATTATAATCGCTTTAACTGTGTTTACGAACCCATACTTCTCCAGACAGATTGAGTTTTCCATAAATTCTGGTCTATGGGGCTAACTAGCGCTCCATTAATCCTGATTGGTGAAGCTGACTACATACTCTTGCATCACATATTAATCTGACAAGGAGATGCTACAGCAAACCGGCTGCAAAAACAGAAATAGCAACAGAAATTGGCTGAGGTCTCAATGAACAGCTGAAGATACATCAGTTTTCTATGTGTATCAGCGATTTCACCTACCATCAGAAATTAGCCCTTGTCGAGGAATGTGGGAATAGTGTACATAATCACCTGCATGGTGTAATAAATGTGTTATACTGCTGAGTGGCTCATTTCCACTGCCACCTCTCTGGGCTCCACTCTCAGAGTCAGCATGTGTGATTCTACCAGAATGCCTACTTTGTAACGGCACTGAAGGTGTTTCTCTTCTAATTACCAGAAATAGAAGTGATAGTGCACCTGCCTTTCTCTCTTTGTTTCCACTGAATAAATACAATGAGACCAAAGAATAGAAGGTCACTTCACAATAGACCATGGTACCAAGGTTATTTGAAATACACACTATGGGCTATTAAAATCTAAACTAAAACTGTAACCCGTATCCTCTTGTACAATTAATCATCTTTCTTTTGAATGAATATTTTGATGTTACTAGGAAAAGCAGCTAAACTGACTCACTGGAAACTGAGGCAAGCAAAACTATTATTGAATGGATGGATATTTGTCAAAATATTGGTGGGTATCCAGCTCAAGCACACCTGCTCATTCTAGTGCTGAAGAAACAGATTAAAATGCTAGCCATGTGTTAAGTCTGGCTTCATGGTGGCATAAAACTAATTTACAAAAATAATCTGTTTACTTTTTTTTCTGTGCAATATCTATTTTTAATAAGGCACCAACTCTGGATCATATGGGTTATATGAATTCATTCAACTGAAATACTAATTTAACTCAGTTTTTTTAAATTAATATAATTTCCCCCTGAAATGTACTAAATATGAAAAGGTGTAGCTAATTAAGCACATGCTGGACATAAAACAAAGTGACATAAATGCACAAATAGATTAAGACCTAAAATATTGTATGTGAAGATGTAAAATACTTTTTAAAAAATGTTATTCTATATCAGAAATTGAGAAAGATCTATGTGACACAGTGGTGTCAGCTAACACGCTAGCATTAGCGTGCTGTTAGCTAGCGCGCAAATGTTCGCTAACGTGCTAATATTCGCTAGCGCGCTAATATTAGCTAGCGCCACTTCATTGTATTCTCATTCATTTAAGTTTTAAAGTTTTACTTAGCAGCTTCAGTCCACTTCCTGTGCTTTTCCTCGTCTCATGTATAATGACAGAATGACCTGGATGTGTTTTATGGACTCTTCAGCCCAGACACAAGTGGGCACTGACACCAAAGAGTGAATAAAAATGGAAAAATACCTGGTATAAAGTCATCACCGCTTTGGGGCCTTCAATGGAGTTGGAAAAGGTGCTCAGATCCTTTGACTATTTTGTGAAAACAGTTGGTTTCTTAACTAGGAGATCTAAAATGAATAAAATGACTATTTTGTGAGACAAATAACAGCTTGGGGAGTTGTTAGAGGTGAGGCCTGTTTACAGCAGCTACAGTCTGTCATGTAGCTGAAAATGTGTTTCTTGTTTGTATCATTGAAATATAAGCTAAAATTCACCAAACATTTCCAAATAAATTCACTCTGCTTAACCACAAAGTTAATTGTCAAAAACATTAAGAGCTGATTAGGACTGCAGTTTTAGTTAATTAGCTACATGTTAGCCATTATATATTTTATTAATGGTGTAAGGGTTAATTAAGTAGTCCTTAACACCACGATATATATAAATTATTGTAATGTAAGCATGAAAATAGTTAACACCCCTCTATATTTAGAATATCCAGTCACACTTTTTTTTTTTTTTTTTTTTAGTTCTTGGTAACCTTTTTCCCCCCTCAAAACCACTTGAATTACTTCATTTAAATCCATAATTTAATTCGACTGAGTATAACCATCTTCGACTGTCCTCGCTTTCTCTTTTTTTTTTCCCTCTCGCCCTAAACTCTGGCTGCCTCAATGTCACAGCAGCACGGCAAAGACAATTAAGGTGTATAAATATGTAAATATGGTCACGGCAGCTCAGCAGGAGGAACAGCGTAATGACATTTTCTGCCCTCGTTTGGCTAATCCCCAAGACACCTCCGAATTAGAAACCTTAATGACAACCAATAACGCACAGATGGTCAAACTCTGGGGGCACACCGGCCCTTCTGATGCTGCCCGGGCTCCTTGCGGCATTGCTCTTCATGCCAACAATGCACACAAACTCCAGCACAGACACGCACACACTGTCAGGCACAGGGACACATAGATAAACACATGCAAACAGGCAAGGCGCTACAAGCATGCAGGGGGAGTATTCATGCATGGTGCAGAACACACACATGCACAGGACCTAGACAGATGCCAGCCGTGCCCTTGGGGGTGATCATGGTTGTTACTGGAAGGTCAGGGCTTGGCAGGCCACTTAAGGCCAGGCAGGGCTCGGCTACGGTGTGCTTTCCATGTGTGCGCATGCTTTTGTGTGTCGAGGTTATTGTTTAGTGTCTCAGGTAATATGTCCAGCGAGGCTTTGTGGCAGATGTCGACCATCCGTCTTGTAAAGCTGACATATAGAAACACTCCCTGTGGTCACATCTCTGGAGAGAAAGAAGAGAAAATGCAAGGGAAGTGTTTGTAGCAAGTTTGTGTGTGTGTGTGTGTGTGTGTGTGTGTGTGTGTGTGCGCCCATGAAATAGAGAGTTAGAGACAGAGAGCGAGATGTTTTGGCTGGTTTCCTACAGTAATTAGTTCAACCTAGCTATTTGTTCTTCCTGCCTCTATTAGATGGGAAAATGTTTCTTCTGGGAGTAAGCAAGTTCTTGCAGAGGGCAAAACAGTGCAAAGAAAAGTAGAAAGAATTGTGAGACCTGCCAGCCTCATTCGGAAACTCTCAAATAAGAGTGGATGATATGAGACAGCTCATAGATGCTTATTATACCACTGATTCCCAAAGTGGGTGGTGCACCCTGTAAAGTGGTCCCAGAGATGGCATAGGGAGGGCATGGGGGTGATGGCAGAGTTTTATATGATACCTTAATACTTTTCTGGCAAAGCATAGAGAAGTTTCTGCCAATAACAAGCAAATGTGGAGAAAACTAATGGTTTGAAAAGTCTGGCAGGGAAATAAAAGTTTGCCTTATTGATGTGTGAAGAGAAGTGGATACATATCTGTCACCAGTGGCCACTTGTTTTATTGCAACTAAAAACTCTGAGGAGCATATTTCTATAAAGGACAGGACATCTACAACTGCCAGCATGTTGGACACGACTCTTTATTTTCAGTTTTTATAATATGGTGGGTTATATATAAAATAATGAATACAAATAAATAAAATTATATCTAGGGTGTCAGGAGCCAATTACAGCCCAGTTTTATCTGGTCAAACAATAACATTACATTTGGTTGATGCTTTTATCCAACGCAACTTACAAGGTATATATAGCATAAAGGGCCTTGCCCAAGGGCCCACCTGGGATTCAAACTGGCAACCTTCTGCACCAAAGTCTGCGGTGCTAACTAATAAGCTATCCAGTCACTAATAACATGAAAATCAGCAAATAATGACTAATGTCTTTTGATTTGGTGCAAAAAAAAAAAAAAAAAATCAAAATTGCCAGATGAACATGAAATTTCCAAACTATTTATGTGAATCACCTGAACAAATCGGAACAGCCTGGAATTTCTGAAGAACAATATCAATTGTAGAACTTTGAATTGGATCTGTAAAAACACAAAACATTTAGTAGCAGGAATAACCTCATTGAAATTGTATTTAGTTTTCTTAAAACATTTCAGGTTGTCCATGTCCATCTCCACATTTTTCGTGAAAGCATAATGATTAGACATAGACATTTTCATCATGTAATTGTAATTTTTTTGCACTAAAACAAAGATTAATGTTGGATTTGTCATTATTTAATTATTTATAGCTTATTTTCTCTATTATCAAACTGCTCCAACCTACTTGAAATCAAATGAGGCTGCATGTGCCCCCTTGAGTTGGTCTTTGGAGACCCTTTGGAGGGCTGGTTTTGGCCCACAGCACATATGTTTGACACCTGTGGTTTAAGCCTTCTGATTGGTGCCAGCCCCGCCCCCTATCTGACTGACTGGAGCAGTGCACCAATCACACTGCAGCAATCACCTCCAGTTTAAAAGCAGCCGGTGTCAGTCGGCGTGGCTGTGATTTAGTGTGAGCAGCGCAGCGTTCTGAAGCATTCTCCGTCAGGGATGTGCTCGTATGTGGCTCCTGGAAACTGGGCCAGCTAGTTTTTACACCACAGCACATGCTTTTTTAGGATGCTTTTATTAGTTTTGCAGTTGGAGGTGCTATTCTTTATTGTATTTTTATTTGGTTTGTCTTGGGAAGAGAGAGGGTATATTGCATCATATGTCTTTAATTAGCTTTTTCTTTTTTTTTTATAGAAAGTAAATGGTTTTCACCTTTTTTGTGATATTGGGGAGCTTCTGTTGATCCTTTACTTTCTCCATCTATTCTTTATACCTGATTGTATCTTTTTTTTTTTTCATTCATGAAAATACACCACTTTGTTTCAACCTCATTCCATTCTCCTGGTAAGCAGAGGTTATAACAACACCCCCCAAAAATCTATTTTATTATTGTGTCTTCGCGGTACTGTACAGCATCCATTGGTTTGAGTGGTGGCAGCAGGGGAAGCACGAGTCCATGAGTGGAGCAGAACCTGGTCCAAGTTGTGCAATGACTCGTAAAACCAAATAACAGAGCACGCCAAGGACTGAAAGTCAGTATGTCGTTCCATTATGACTGAACTGCTTTATCTATGGAAATAAATCAATTAATCTAAGTTCTAATCTAATAATTTCCTACTACTTTAATATAAATTATATTAATATGAAGTGAAAATTGTGTTTATTCAACTTACAGATCACAGTGGATCTGTAAAGACATGAAACATTTAGTGGCAGGAATAAATACATTGAAATTGTACTTAGTTTTCTTAAAATATTTCAGGTTGTCCATGGTTATTCACATTTTTCGTCAAAGCATAATTAGTAGATATAAACATTTTCATTGTGTAAGTCACTATGGCGTTCCATTATGACTGAACTGCTTTACCTATGATTATAAATCAGTTAAGCTCTAATCTAATAATTTCCTTCTACTTTAATATAAATTATATTAATAATAAACCTGTGTTTATTCAATGGCTGTATGAGCAGAGCTACACCTGCGCATTTTGAACGGAAAACTGTTGTAGGATAAAAACCAAATTTTCAACTCCTTGTTTCTATACTTTTTGGCACAATGCAGAAGTAACACTGAAGCCAAACACGTTTTTTGGGTGAAATGAGCTGCAAAAGAACTGGCGCCATGTTGGTGTCTGGAATCCAGTTCTAATAATACATTCCAATATTTCACCGTGTAGGTTGTACACAACGTGCAAAACTCGGGCTGACTCGATGCCGGTTGTAGGTCCACTCGGTCTCCTTACAGATCCATCCCATCCGTCCATTAGAGACGTAAAGACTAGACATTTTGGTGCTACAATTACTGTCAGAGAAATGGTCACGGTTTCACGATTACTATGATTATTTTATACAAATTCATTTGACGACAGTACTTATTAGGACTGTCACTTTTTTATTCAAACTTCGAACATTGAGTATGAGGTGAAAAGCTCAAATTCAAACTGTAATTACCGGTTGGAATGTGGGCTGTAGTCTGCACAGGTGCATCAGACTAGTTTGCGGTTTGTCTTATGATCAAACAGAACGTGTTTACGGCATCGATTCACATCTTTCATCCTCCCAATGCTTATATGACCGAACTGCTGGAGAAGAACAACCCCCCCGGGAACCTTCTCTGGGTGGAATTCTCTGTGCACTTTGTCGTGTCTGAACATAATGTCGCCCTTCAATGACAATATCCATTTGGGCGGGGCTCATCTGCTATCCTACGGGCTGTCGTTCATGCTGGTGTTTGGTTCTGCTCTTCTACTATTACTGAACTTTATCAGACGGTTCTTGGCAGCTTTGGTCATTAATTAACAATGATCTTTAAAAATGTGTTTAATCGTAAGGCAATGACATCGTTATAACCCTACCATTCATCCTTCCATACATACATTATCCATCCATCCATCCATCTGTCCTACCATCCATCCATATGTACATACATACATTATCCATCCATCATCCTTCCATCCATGCATACATCATCCATCCATCCATACAATATTCATCCATCCAACCATCCATACATACATGCATACAATATTCATCCATCCATCTGTCCTACCATACATACATACATTATCCATCCATCTGTCCTACATCCATACCTCCATCTATCTATCCATCATACATGCATACTTCCATTCATACATACATGCATACATTCATCCATACATCATCCATCCATCTATGCATAAATACAATATTCATCTGTCTATCCATTCTACCGTATGTATGTACATACATACAACCATATGTACATCCATTCATCCATCCGTCCATCCATCCATCCAGTACATATACATACATTATCCATCCACCTGTCCACCCATCCTACCATCCATACGTACGTACATATATACTTTATCCATCCATCCATTTATACATATATTCATACATCTGAGGTCTATCAGGGACAACGGTAGCAGTACGGTGTAATAATGCTCGGTAGCCAACCAACCTTTGACATGTCAAATTCACCTTCAAACTTCTAAGACTCTGTTTCACTTCAGTGTCAGACATGAAAAAAGACTGAATGAGGCAAAGATAAAAACTTTCTGTGAACTCTTAACATCGGTAATGAGTGAAAGGAACACACTTTCATTTTGCATGAAGGTCAGTGTTGCACAGGAGACCAGAATGCAAATACCCTTGATAGTTTTAGATGAAAAAATGTAAATGATGAAAGAAGTAAAATTATAAACCCTGCATATGTTGATTTTTTTTTTTTTTTTTTTTTTTGTACATTATACAGTCATTTTTGGAAGGTGAAGCCACAGAAAAGAAACCAGCATCACATAATTGCAGAAATGTTAACAAACTGCAGCGTATTTACACAACAGACACAAATTAACATCCACACTCATTATGAATCATGTCTCTCTAACTACTTATTGTTCATAAATACTGGATTTGCGCTTCTTTCTGCTGTGTTTCTATACAACTTCCTGAGGGAAATATCACAGCTGTTGAACCTGCCATGATGTTTACCAGGTTTTTTACTAACTGTTCTTTGATTATTAGCAAGTACTGTTCATTTGTAGAGCATCTCTGCATAAAATAGCATGTGGAATTTAATTTAACAGGAGTAGCAAGAGTGGATCAAACACAGAGGTTCATCTGTAAAATCAAAATAATGACATGAAAGGTGTTAAAACAGCTTGATCTGTATAGGTTTCAAAATTAGATAATCTTTTTTTACATCAAACATGCTCATGGTCTTTGGTCCATTTTTAATTAAAAAGGAAACGGTGCAGCTTTAACCCTCAAAGACCTAAATAGCCGCCAGCAACTGCACATATCTACTGATCGAAAATGTTAAATAAGTAACCCTGTCAATATATGTAAATTATTAAGATAAAATACAGTTTCTCAGCTTTCCTTGGTCCCATTTGGATGGATTTATGAACATCTACATTATTGGTGAATTAAATATAGGGAAATACTCAATTTACACTACTACAAATGCAAACTACAGAGGATAATATGGTGATAAAGGTTACATATGGGTGTTTCTATGAAACTGGGTTTATTTTGGTACCTGGAACTTTGCCAGCTCTGTGTTTTAGAGCTGATAACGGAAGGTAAATTTAGACATATTTCCCCCAGGATGTACCTAATGATGACCTCAGATAAATACAAAAATTATACTCTTGTCTCTGAGCCATCCCATAATTAATGGATTTTTAATAAAATATTGGGACAGGGTTAAAGCTACAAAACATGTAAATGGTCTTATATAGACAATAAACAGACCCTGCGTTAAATCTGATGATCCTAGTGATTTTTCTAATCCAGATATGCAGGTTTATCATGAATCTCTTTCCAGGTTACGCGTGTAACATGGGTGGACACGATTGGTTCTCGTTTTTAGGTTTTTAGGTCCCGGTTTTCTAGAAGCACCCATAAAGAGAATAAATCATTTGGAGGTCATCAGAAAAATGTGTTAATTCAGTGGGAATATGAAAAAATCAAGTTTTCAGCTGTATAAGCTAAATTATCTTGGGTGTTCAAATGACTTCTAGCTTTACAGTTACAAATGAACTTACTATGATTGAAAAGGTATCGAAAAGGGCCGGTACTAAGCGAAAGAACTTCAGCATAGTGCCTTTAAGAGCCAGATTCTGAACCTGCTAACACTGTCTTGATCCTTAGAAGCTTCTTTGTTGAGTCTAATTACGTTCACCGCTCTCAGTGTAAAACACAGGTAGCCATTTCCTTTCCTGCCCTCATGGTTCACTTTATTTTTTCATGTTGCTACGTTAAAAAAAAAAAAAAAAAAAAAAAAAAAAAGCTCTTCAGTGCTTTAAGTAGAGTATGTAGTATTCTTACAACTTGTTTAGGACTTTGGGAAAGATTAGGAGTGAGTGTTTTTCCACCCAGATAGTCCATTACCCATCATTCCTCAGTCCTGATACACTATGGAGATATAATACTATTCTGAAAGAGGAAGCCTCATTATGCATTTGTCGATAAATTATTAATAGCCTTAACAAATTACCAGAATTTGTTTAAAAATTTATTGACCACCTTACGCTCACCATGAGTTGATCAGTCGAGCTCATTACACTTTCCTCGGTAACAAAGCAGAGGCTGAGCTTCCACAAGGAAGTGCTTCTTTTTCTTACCTTTTTTATTTTTTTACCCCCTAATGGCCAGAATATATGGATGAACACGGGTGCATATACGCTATAGGTGCCTGTTAAGAGTCCAAAAAACACGTTTAATTGGCCTGTCGGATCTGAGCTGCCCAGCAAACACTACTAACCAGGACGCAGGATTATGGTCTGTGTGTTTGGTTGGGGTTGAAACTCAAATTAAAGCTGCACACAGAGGTTTTTGGCATTCCTTTTCATCTGGCACTGTCATTTTTATTTATTTATTTATTTATTTATTTTTGATGAAAGTCTTTGTTTTAATATCTAAATCCTCTTTAATAAGTGGAACCGAGGGAGTTGTATGTTTTGTTTGGATAACAAAAAAGAAAAGCACTAGAAGAATACGCTAAATGAAGTTTCAGAGCTTATTGGTCCTAGTGACAAAGATAGAAGCACTTCTGTATTGTATTTTATTTATTTTTTTACTTGTATATGTCCTTTATATGTTGTATGTCCTTCTGTCTGTAGCACAGTTGGCCTTTGTATATTCTAGTATTTCTTTTTAGATTTTTACATTGTCAGAATTTTTCAGTCAGGATAAATTTTTGTGCTAAATTGTTCTTGTGACAGTGACAATACAGATCTATCCTGTTCTATTCTATATTATTGTATTGTATTCTATATTATCGTATTCTATTCTATATTATTGTGTTGTATTCTATATCATTCTGTTGTATTCTATATTATGGTATTGTATTCTGTATTCTATATTACTGTGTTCTACTCTATATTATTGTATTCTATTCTGCTCTGTTCTATATTATTGTATTGTATTCTATATTATTCTATTCTATATTATAGTATTCTATATTATTCTATTCTGTTCTATCAATCAATCAATCAATCAATCAAACTTTATTTATATAGTGCAACTCAAAGTGCATATATTACTGTATTCTACTCCAAATTATTCTATTCTATATTCTATTCTATATTATAGTATTCTCTTCTATATTATTGTATTCTATAATATTGTATTGTATTCTATGGTGGATAATAGTAAACATGGGATGTATCTGTCTTATATGACTTAATCGTTAAAGCAGGAATTTGCCATATTTAAGGTATATTATTCCAATATTAGGCAAAATATATCATGTATTTATTTTTCCCTTTATTTTTCTTTTGCAGATGAACAATGAAATAACATGACCCCAATCCTGGCAGAAAAATATAAATCCACACATACAGAAAATACATACTTAAAAAGTAATTACCATAAGATTGAAGAATTTCTAGATAAACAGAAATAGTAAATAAAACTAAATAACTGAAATAAAATGACAATATAATTATAAAATCAGACCATAGTATTGTACAAGTGTAAAATATATGGACCCCATAAACAGGCACATTTCTTGTCCTTCTTTTTAACAATACGTGTTAAATCCTTCCAAGGCAAAACCATCAGCCAGCTCTTTTATCCACAAACCAACATAAGGTCTGTGCATATTTTTCCATAAAAGTCCAATTATCCGTCTGGCTTGTAAAAGTCCAAAGTCAATGAGTAGTGACTGCTGCAAGGTTACGGCAAAATCTTCAGGATACACGCCCCCGCACACAAACTTTAGCACATGATGGCACTTCTTTACCCACTACAGTTTGAAGCAGGACTTTATTCTGATAGTAGATATGGTCATAATTATCATAAAATCAACCATATCAAAATAAAAGCCTGTTACCAGAGCAAATAACCTACAAAAAATATATTTGTAGAATGACACTTGAAAATGTAAACTCTAAAGCTAATCATCTAGAATCATTACATCACATACTACTTCAACCATGTCAAAATAAAAGCCTGTTAGCAGAGCTTTTATTATGCAAACATCCTTTTCCAGTCACACATCTAAACTATAAATGACACAGTAGCTGCATTTCCATTAGACCATTGGGCAAAACTTTACCGATATTTACTGAACGTAAACCGAAACAGGGGCGTGACTGGAGTGACTGGAAAGTTTAGTGGTTTATGCAGCTGAATTTAGTGCAGGAGGTTGCTAGTTCGCATTCCTGGTGAGCCCTTGGGCAAGGCCCTTTACATTTGGATGACACTTTTATCCAAAGTGACTTAAAAAGGTATATAGGCATGTATAGTTAGTTAGTAAGTTTAATTTATATAGCACATTTAAAATAGTTAGGACTGGCCAAAGTACAGTGTCACTTAAAAGGCTAGAATTAAAAGTAAATAAAATAGAAAAAAAAAAAAAACTAAACGCAATACATTATCAATCAGCAAAATTAAAATACATAAAATACAAAAGGCATTCCAACAGACTGGTGCAATAAAAGACAAGATAAAGGGTAGGGATAAAAACAGATGATTTATAGAGTAAAGGGCCTTTTCCAAGCTGGCATTTGGACTGAGCTGGGATTTGAACTTGCAACCTTCCGTCTGCGGTGTGAACCACTAAGCTATCCAGTCTTTACACTGTAAGTCGCTTTGGATAAAAGTGTCAGCCAAATGTAATGTAAAAAGGTGTGTAATGTCTGTCACAAATGCATTTATTTATTTATTTATAATTGACACAAGGAGTCGTTCTATAAACATGGCAACAAACGTAAGTATCATGTTGATTTACAGATATATTCATTATTATTATTATATATTACCCATCTATCTTGTACTAAATAAAATATCCACACATACTGCAACATGTTTTTTTGTTGATTCTTGTTCTTTTCTTATTGTAACAAACGTCAACATACTTTTTTTTTTATTCATGTGACTCTAGTTGTGGAAAAAGGTCTTTCCGTTGCAGTTTTGTGTGATATATCATTTGCACTACGCCCAAAAAGGACAAAACACCTCATGAGAAATGAGACTTTACGTCAAATTGTCATTTTTCCATTCGGTAAACTATTTGCACAAGGTATATTCACACCTTTTGACAGTTAATGGAAAAGTGACAAGTGACTGAAAAAGTATGACACACACCTGCAGTGACTGAAATCCGATAGTAGCACTTCAGATGATAAAGCTCTGTGTTATTAAAGTGTTATCTAGTAACTAAATGAGGGTCAGGGTCAATAACACAACACTGAGTAAAACTTCAGTATTTTTCTTTTCTGAGCCAGTTCAACTTCACAACATCCTTCTTTTTAACGCTTTCCTTCTGCCAACAAAACAATTACTCCCAGTATTTTTTTAAGGTCATCCCTTGTTTTTGCATCATACATATACTGTACATCTAAATTTTAACACATAGAGACCCAATGCTTTTTTTTGTGTCAGTTCCCAAATGTTTTTTTTTCTGCAGTTTTAACTATTCTTAAGCAGTTTACCACCATTTATTCTCATATTATCCTCAGTATTTTTGCATTCTTAAGCGAGATTCAGGTATTTTCCTACATTTAATTCACTGATCGTATCGATGTCTGTAAGACCTCGATTAAGGTTGTGGGTCATTATATCAAAAACAGTGAAAACCCAAGAAAATGTGACATTTTCAGCAAAATCTATCATTAACTGAACATAAAAACAACTCTCTCCATCCACTATCATTGATCCAACTCCATGGGTTTTACCGGTGAACCAGTGTTGTAGAAGATGATGGTGTTTCCATAGTAATAGCTCGTTAACTGTTAATTACTGCTTATTACACCAACCTTAACCCATAAAGACACACTGGTACTTCCAGTTATAACCCCTAAATTCATTTCTCTCTCAATTTAACATTTCTTAAGTGATTTATCACCATTTAATGTTGGGATTTTTCAGTCTAAATCAGGTATTTCGCTGTATTTAATTCACTGATCATGTAGATGTTCATCAAAACACAAGCTGAAGTTGAGGATTATTATATCAGAAACAGACAAAACTAAGTAAACGGTGTCTTTTTCAGTCAAATCTATCATTAACTGAACATAAAAGCAGTGTTTCCATGGGTCCATGGGTTTTACTGGTGAATCAGTGTTGTAGAAGTTGACGGTGTTTCCATGGTAACTGCAGAGCCTCATATGTGATGCCCATGAAAAGCTTATTTACATGTATTGATATGATTAACAGATCAACTGGTGTTAAACAGTTTAGATCAGTAAATGGTTATGATCGTTGGTGGATGTTTGGGTCTTCAAGGGTTAACGGTGCCTTCATTTCAGAATCTAAAAAATATCTTCAAGTATTGTTTATAATTAAATCCTCAAGTTGAACAGGTTTTTTTTTTTTGTCCTCTTGCTTTCCCATTTCCTGCTACATAAAACAACCCTCTCTACAGTATATGGTTATAACATATAAGAGACTTTAAATGCGAAACCCCATTTACATTCCTACTTCGCACTTTTATTGTATAGAACCCATATATGTGTAGTTTGATGTTGATGTTTAAATGTACACAAGCCTTAACAATCAGGATAAAGAAGGATGAAAATGCATAAAAGAGACAAAAAAAAACAAAAAACTAAATAATGAATAAGAACTTGTTTTCATTATTTATTCGTAGTTTGAGTCACTCGCATGTTTCACAGCCAGAGGTTGATTCCATTGAACTTAAATTTTCTCCATAACCCAGTTTTGCCCGTTGTTGTGGGGGAGGGCAGATCATCGCTGTGACCTTCACTTGGATGAACCTTCTGCAGCTGTTTGGATTTCTGCGACGTTCCATTCCATTGGACTCCAGACAAGTGTTGGAGAGACCTGAGGAATGAACTCGCGACACCTCCACTCGCTTTTACATAAATCATGACTCAATGTTTATCCCACAGAGCATCGGAAAACAAACTTTATTACAACCACGTACTATATCACAATTTCTTTTTTAGCAGACCGTATATATTGGCTCACACTTGCACCGACCTTGTTCCCTGTTTTACTTCACCTGCACAGGGACATCCCAAGATACTCCAAGAATCCCCCTGTGGTGTGGTGTGGTTATGACCCAGCTGTTCCTCCCATGTCGAACCCATCCTCACAGGGAACGGGCAGGTCATTGTACAGGAATAAAGGTGAATATTTCCCTGTTGCTGTTGCTGTAACTGTAACGTCGTTCTGCTCTTATCATCATGAAAGTCCTCCCCACTGTGTGAAAGAAAAACAACCTCTGATATACAACCATCCATCCGTCTTCTGAACCGCTTTATCCTCGTGTGGGTCATGAGGGTTCTGGATCCCATCCCAGGTACCTACAGGCAAAGGCAGAGTTCACCCTGGACATGTCGCCAGTTCATCACAGGGCTAATGTATAAAGACGAGTGTGTTGAACCGTGGGGAACTACGGGTTCTACGCGTCAGAGGTTTTATGATGTGGAGAACAAACTTTTGGGAAAAGGTCTTAAAAGAGAATGTTTTTATAGTCATTCCCCATATGTACAACTGAATTAACAGGTGGTTGCTGCCATCAAAGACCCTACTAGGAGCAATTTAGGGGTCAGTGTCTTGCTCAAGGACATGTTGACATATGGGCAGTCAGGGCCAGGGTTTGAACTACCAACCCTTCAGTCATTGGAGAACCAGCTCTACCAACTGAGCCACAGCCTCCCGTGTTTACATAAACTGAAGAAGTGCCTAGGATGAGAGATGAAATGTTTTAAAAGAGCTAAACCCGTCCAGTTGACCCCAGAACTACCAGTGTCACATCTCTGTGTTCGGCCGTTTCTCTCTCCCTCTCTGGTTCAGTCACACGCCTTCATTACCTGCTTCTGTTCACCTGCAGGCACAGCTGATATTCATCCGTCACCTTGTGTATATATTGCCTTTCCTGCCCTCTTCTTGTTGCTAGATTGTTCCTCTGCATTGATGCATGACTTTCCAGCGTTCTGTGCCTGTTTGACTTCTCGTTGCCGACTTCATTCGTTCTAGACCCCGTCTCCCCGGTGAACCTACCCGCCTTCTGTCTCTGGACTCCTGGTTATGACTTCTCCGCCCGTCTACTCCCTGGTAAACCGATCTGCCTGCTGTCTTCGACCACCTGTCCTGTCTTTGTCCCTGTTTGGACATCTCCACCTGCTGGTCCCTCATTGACACCTCAACTCCAACAGCGGACTCCTCAGGCTTCGGCGGTCCCCTCAGTTCTCATCAGATCCACAGACAGTAAAGGAGCCTCCGTCCTTGTGAGTGAATTGTTTGCCAATTGTTTTGCTCTGGTTTTCCTCTGGCTGTTGGATTAAAGAACTAACTCTGTGTTTTAGAGGTTCTGATTTTGGGTCTTCATACACCCGATAAAATGTTCGTACTGACATAAACATTGTTTGGAAAATCATTCTTTATACTTTAGGTAGATGGGAAGAGAGCGACCCCCATGACCCTAGTGAGGATAAAGAGCAGGTTCAGACAATGAATGAATAATTTAAACAATTAATACGTTAATAAAAGACTGCTGTTATTAAATACCTCGTTTTTTGATGTCATGGTATTGCAGTTCCTGTCAACTATCATGTTCATCACAACGTGATCGTAAGGCCAATGTCTTCCAAAATTACTAATATCTTCCAAAATGCAAATGCTTTTTTACTCTTCCCTTCTTTGACCAAAAGTATAAATATGCTAAACCTCTGTGTCCAACCACCAGAGAACAACACTGGTAATACCCATTGTCTCCTGATGTGCAAGGATACTTCCTGTCCCTCCCACTGGAAACTGTTTAACAATGTGAATTAAATCAGTCCCTCGTGACTTTAAAGAAATGTATTTAATGTAAACATGGGACTAATTCCTGAACTGTAGGAACCAATTATCCAGTTAAAAACATCACAATTTTTCAGAATCACACAGACCGTCCAGTATTACACTTCAGATGAACAGACAGTCACACCTGTGGGCAATTTAGCTTAAACCAACCTCTTAAGTGCATAAAGGTCGCCCTTTCCCTGTGGGAATCAAACTTGTAACCTTCATGCCATGCTAACCACTGCACAACCTTTGATACACAACCATAAAATGATCTTAATGTGTTTTAGTCATTTAACACCATAATCTGTGTCCTCGAGTACAGCTTTTCTACCAAGAAAAACTTCTCTCCTGAGAGAATTTTAAAGACAGTCGCTTTATTTCATCCAGAGAAATTCAGCTTTTCTTTACACAAACAGTTTCTAGCAGTAGCACGTTAGGAGCAGTGAGCAGCCATTGAAGATGTTCGGAGTCAAACACCAGACCTTTTTCAGTACTGCAGACAAGAGAACTATTATAAACATAGAAAACAAAACTCACTTTTTAATAAAGGGTGTGTGTGTGTGTGTGGACTCAAACTCAACACTGAAAGGCTTCAGAAATGCTGCTACAGGTGCCAAAAGCTGGAGACCCACAATAACAAGAATGTGTTTGGTGTCACGTCCCTGGAAAAATTTGGAAAGGACGAAAGACAGAAGGCAGAGAATTCTTTCAAACCGACTGAATGAATCATGAAACCTTCAAAACATTGGCAGAAACTTTCAAAACTGTCTCAGACCTTGTTCAGTAGAAGATTCAAATGTTTTCCTTCACCTCATTGTCCTATTATTATATATAAGAAACTAATCCCATTTAGAGGGTTGGCATAAATGCAGGTGGGACAGCAGTGATGTGATAAAATTTGTTTGACTTATTTCACTGTAGAAATAATGAGTGAGATGTCGAGTCTTGAAGCAGCAAAGTTGTGAAATATCGATACTGACGCCTCTGTATCGATACACGTATCATGAAGAGGCCTGCAATGATATATCCCCGTATTGATATTTTGAACACACCCCTAACTAGTACTGATCTAAAATGTTTAATACCCAATGATCCACTAATCCTATCAATACATGGAAATTTTTTATTTTTTTTCACGGTCAGTTATGTCCCATTTGGACGTCCAGATGCTCCATAATTACCACGGAAACACCGTCATCTTCTACAACATTGATTCACAAGTAAAACCCATTGAGTCGGATCAATGACAGTGAATGGAAACACCGGGTTTATGTTCAGTTAAGGAGAGATTTTGCTGAAAATGTCACTTTATCTTCCATTTTTTTCCATTTCTAATATAAAAACCTTTGACTTTACTCAGAGATTTTATGAACATCTACATGATCAGTAAATTAAATATAGGAAAATACTTTTTTATTAAAAATAAACTGATTAATCACTTTAAGGGAAAAATTAATTTCTGACTACCACAAAAGTCACACTGGTTCTTCATGTGTTAAAATAATGCTCTTCAAACAAAGATCTGAAAGGACAATGTTAAGCATTTAATCCTGAAACCCTCAAAACGTCTCCAATCTAGTAATATTTCTGTCTGTTTTCTTGTTTTAATACAATATATGCAGAATTTCTCCAACTCATGATCAGTTTCCGATGCTTTGAATCACACAAACCACCCCCGGGAACCTTTCCCCGTGTTCCAGATCATAACGGCGGACCTACCTGCATCACAGGCACACGGTTAATGAAGTGTGGAGATGGTTCTGGATAAGACCAGGAGAAACCATGATACGCCACAGCCACCATGACTGAATGTGGGGTTTAATCTCCAAAGTCTTCACCTCATCGGGGGCATTACTGGACCAGTGACTGCAGAAAACACAGCCTGCTGCTTCTTTATTTTTTATTTTTGCACTGAAGGATTTCCTGATGCAAGAGGTTAACCTCCCACACCAGCATTTCAAACTGCAGACACTTTCCCCTGGGTGTATCTGTGTTTTTAACCAGACTTTCGTACAGTTCATATGGTGTTAAAACAATGTCACAAGCAGATCACAAGATTTTTTTTCCTCAAGTTTTTATATTATACAATGTCTATAAAATTAAACAAATGTATCCAATCCCGATGCAGCCCCTAATCCAACAAAAAGATGCAAATGTGCACATCCAAAATGAATATGTGAAATTAATTTATAAAAAGGCATACATGGTTCAGGATGTAAAGTGGAACAGGAACTGATGGCACAATTATGCCTTTTCAACTGTATTTAATGTTAGTCCTGTTAGGTGCCAGACCTGCTTATTGAGTGGAATAATATGAAAACCATGAACAGAACGCTGGAGCTACAATAAATGGCAAATGTTTTTTGTTTTTGTTTTTGTTTTTTGGCTGTGCCACCTTTTTGAGTGCACGATTAACCCATAAAGAGCCAAACATTTACTGATCTAACATGTTTAATACCTGTTGATCCACTAAACCTGTCAATAAATCTAAATTATATATATATATATATTTATTATTTGTTCATGTTTATGTTTATGTATATGTATGCATATTTCATCTTCATCAGTACTTTTTGTCACACCCGGGTACAAGGGTGAGAACCCAAATGCAGAGGAGCAAACAAGGAGTCTTGACTTGAATGTAAAAAAATACAATTTATTGTAGAATTGTGGTTCACAGGAATAATCCAGGGTCAGGGGTCGAAAACTGGGAGAGCAGGAAAACCAGACAGAAGGACAGACGGGGATCAACAAAAAGCCAAAAATCAGTCCAGCAGAAGTACAGGTGAGGCAAAAACAGGTACCGTGTCCAAGGTCCAAATCCAGGTCATCAGGCAGAGGTACTGATGGGTAACAGGCAAAGACGAGGGTCCAGATCCAGGAGAGTGGTTCAGACAGGCAATGGTTCAGACAAGGACAAGGGCAAAACTCAAGAAGTGCAGGGTTCAGAAACGGGTCAAAAACACACAGACGAGGATAAAACTGTGAACTAGACAGGGTTTAAATACACACTAAAGGAGGGAGACAAAGAGACACAGGTGCAGCACATCAGGGCAGGGTCAGGTAATCACACAGGTGGGAAAGTCAGAACAGGAAGTGAAGACTCTGGACATCACACAGGAGAAGACTAACAAAATAAAAACAGGAAGTGACAAAACACTACAGTGTGGACGCAGACGTGGTACTTTAGTGTTTTTAATTTGTGACATGTGCTGTGTATTTTGTTTTATCTAATCATTTGTTCATAAAAAAAGTTCCATTCCTATTTTATATATTTAATAAATTTGAAAGAAACTCAATAAATTTATTGTAAAATACAGTTCTTGTTTTTTTGTTTGTTTTCATGGTCATCAGATATGACCCATTTGGATGTTCAGAGGCTCCGTAGTTACCATGGAAACGGCACCTTCATCAATGAAAGCCATGGTGTTGGAGTAATGACAGTGGATGAAAATGCTTGGTTTATGTTCAGTTAATAATAGATTTTACTGAGTCATTTTTTCTGCAGTTTTCTCTGTTTTTGATCTAATAACCTTCAACATGAATCTGGACGTTTATGGACATCTATATGATCAGTCAATTAAATATAGGAACATACTTTTTAAAAAATACTGATTAAATGCAAAATACAGAGAATAACATAATAAATCACTTAGGAATGAGATTTAGGTTTTTTTTTTGTTTTTTTTTTTAAATGTAATTATGAATTATTACAGTGATAGTGAAACTATACTTTAACTACACTTAATAATTCCTCTTTTGTCTCATTTTTACTCTGTGGAACCGGTTCCACTCGGCCCATCTCCTGTTGTTGTGCACCTCATTTCCTTTCCTCTGCCTTCAGAAAATTGCATTTGAGGGGATATGATGTTTGTCGCCTGAACCAGAACTGGGCCTGGATGATGTCCTAACACTAGATTCACAAGCGTACGGTATAAGTACGGTATCACATGCTGTGTGGACAAATGTTTTCACATTTTGGAGGGATTCCACCCTCTGTCAAAGCTTCCATTTCTTCCAGGTGGACCTGGTGTCGTCTGTTTAGACCGTTTCTGCTTCAACGCCATGTTGGATACGTTCTGACCAAAACAATCCAGCGTACGTGTGACATCATCGCGCATGCGTAATGAAGGTGGAATCGATGAGAGGAATTGTTAATCCTATCCACAGGTCCATCTACAAACAGATTCATGACTAATGACATCACAAAGGTGGTTTGGAGCGCTGGCCCTTTAAATGCATAGGAGACACTTCAGGCCCCGCCCCCTCCAGGTTATTGGC
>JAPSES010089815.1:0-22401 GCA_029822895.1 Maxillicosta whitleyi | reverse complement strand
GCCTCAGAATGGCCTGTTTTATCGCGATTTAAAAAAAAAAAATCGCAACTTGGGGGGACACCCCTCCAATGCCCCCCCCACACACATACACACACACACACAATTGTGCTCCCTAGTTCAAATAATTAATAGAAAAACCCCTGGTATCGGATTGGACTTCTCTAGCGCTTACATTTTTGATCCATTATTCATTCACTCACACATTCACACACTGGTGGTGGTAAACCACAGCTGTCCTACAGCTGCCTTGGGGCAGGTAGACGTGTGTGTGGTTGTCAGTCCACACTCAAAGGCTCCACCAACCACCACCAAACATTCATGCACCAGTATGAGTGACACTGGTGTGTCTTCTGTACAATCAGATGTCAGTGTTTTTAGGAAGAGGCCTGTCAAATGTTCCACAGGCTTCTTAGACAAGGCAGACGCCAACAGCAGGGAGCTGACTGTGAAGATGAGTGTCCTCTAGAGGATCAATTATGTTGAGGCTTTTACTCTGAAACACTGAGACTGATGGAAGGATAACACAAACCTAAAAGCACCTTACAGAGTTGTGTATTTTTAGTTGTGCAGGCTCGGGTAAATAAATCCCTCTGTACGACTGCTCTTTATTAGCACACCGGGTCTGCTAACACACAACAACAACTGCGCTTCCACTGGCTTTGCTTAAAACTCAGAAAGTGTGCGAGTCCATTTCTCATCAGAAACGATGAATTTTGGAGTCTTATGGAAATTTAAGAGGTGGAATTAGAGAAAAGAAGTCAAGAAATCCCATTAATCCTCACAGGACATCAGGGGAATTAATGTTAGACACTTTTTTTTCATGTGTGAGTTCATTAGAAGGCTAGAGTATTTGTCTTAGATGTTTTTCCAGGAGATTTTATGAAACGCTGAACCTTCTCATTAGGGTGGTGTTTTTCAGCAGTACCTCAGTTGGCTCTACGTGTCCACATCCAAATTGCAGTATTTTGAGATTAGAGAGTTAGACAGGCTGATGTTGGAATTGGAAGTCAAAGAATTGTGCTGCTCACTAACAAAACACTCAACAACAAATCTAAAACCCTAAATCAGAGTAAAAGTGTTTATCAAGCAGTAGTTTCACAGAAGTTGCCGTATAATGTGTTCTTTCACAACATTGCACATTCTATAACGATGATGCTGATTCGATTTACAAAAGGTTTTTTTTTTTTTTTTTTTTAATTATTTTGCAGGGTTGTCATGACCGTAGACATTAAATAAACCACAACAAGAAAACACAGCATTTATTGTGACACACTTGACAAAACATGGTGTAAAACTGCCACAGACTGGTGCAGAAAATCAAATGTCTTCATCCCTCAGGAGTCTGAGTCTATTTTGGCAGGTTTTATTTTCAATACTTTTGATTTTGCCTTCATACCTCATCAAAAACTGTTTACCTTTCCAGATTTGGGCTCATTTTTTTCAGCACAACACAATTTGTGCATTGCTGTATTACAAATCTACTGGTCAGATTCATTTCAGATTTTATTTGTAGCTTCCTTTTGACAATGTTTACAACGTATGTTTTGAGGAATTTAGAGTTTTGATGGCTTCTAACATGGAAATGGTTAGAGATATAATTGTAGATACCATTGAGCACTGAGGAAGTTGCATATGGACTTTGATTTAGTTTCTTGTGCAGGCAGAAAATTCTGTTTGTATTGTTTGTTTCATAAGTCTGGTTTTACACAATAGACTTCACAGTATTAGTTTGACATCTGGCCTTTCCACACAAATTGAAACGAAGACTCAGCGAGGCTCAGTCTTGTTGCTACATCATTTTAAATCAGTCATGTCGGCATGTCCAGGTACTCCTAAGGTTAAGACATCGAAAACCCGTGTCAGACCAAATATGTGCATCACTGTGCTCTGTAATGCTGTGGGGCAAATTCTGTTTGTAGCTTGACAAAGACACTTTGAAATGCATATATGGTGTAGTTTCCCTCTGAGTGCTTTGAATCCCCCCCAATTAAAAACATGTATATATGTTAATTCTCCTGTCGGTGTCCCTGACCGAAGTGGTGTTGTAGATCTGGAGTTGTTCCCTGAGGCTGTCAATGGTAGCTCACTGATACTAATATGTGTGCTCTGTACTAATGCTAATGCTAATGCTGGGACTGTGAGTGTGTATAATGGTTAAAATGCAGAGACAGATTTTCCCCGTGGGGATATTAAAGTGAGTCAAGCTTAACCTTGAATCTTTACAACTGTGCTAAAACTACAAACCTAATGGTGCCTTAATAATTTTGCGCATTAATGTGTCATGTTTCCTTAACACAAGGCACCAGAACATCTGATAAATACATTGGGCAGTGGCTCATTAAGTACTTAATTAAAAAAATTAAATCGGTCGTGAAACTTTGCGTTAAAGAGGCAGGATCAGTGGGATTTGTTCATGTTTCTTGTGTGAGTAAAAATCCTGAGCTTTTGGGTGAACCCTTGGAAGTTTTCAATTGAGTGTAAAATGCAATTATTTAGTTCCGTTGCAAACAAGAACTTTTATAAAAGCATCCATCTTGAATGTCAATCTTTCATTGGCTAGAAACTTTTACTTTTTTCAATTGGGTGTCAAATGCAATTATTTAGTTCTGTTGCAAACAAGAACTTTTACAAAAGCATCCATCTTGGAAGTCAACCTTTTATTGGCTAGAAACTTTCACTTTGTCTTGAAGGTGATTGAAAATAGACTTGTTTTTTATTGTTCAGGTGCAAAACCTGATGCTGAACACCACCGAACACACTCTTCGTCAGGAGTTTTCAAGCTTCAAACCGGGGAGTGTTGAGTTTGTCAAGAAGCTCAGTGATTACGCCTTCATCCACTACCGCTCATTTGACGACGCCCTCACGGCTTTCAGCCACATGAACGGAACACAGATCGACGGGGCCACAGTCAGCATGACCCTGACCAAACCGCGAGGTGTCAAAGGAGGCATGCCTGGGAGGAAGCAGCAGAACAGGGTGTTCCAGGGAAATAATGGCACAGCAGGAGGAGGAGAGACGCCGACATTTCGCAGGAACAATGGAAGGATGATGGGAGCAGCTGGAGATGAGTACCCTCCAATCAGAAACTACTCACCTTGTCTGGAAAGTCCCTTCTACTCAACAGGTGAGAGCTACAACAACTCACACTCCTTAACTCTCCTGTATATATTCAGATTTTCAAATGGTCTCATAACGATCACAAAATGATAGGCACTATCTTATGTCTTGGATTGTTCCTTTCAAAGTCACAATTGAACACCTGAGTTATGTACAAATAGATGAGTTTAAATTTATCTGTTTTGTGCTTTGAACTCTGAGAGAAGTTGAAGTCAAATGTTGTCTGCATCTAAGCTTTCCTGAGGAAGTCAGAACCCTATATTTTATTCAGCTGTCAGGGGCAACAATATACAAATACAGGTAGTCCTTGGGTTATGACGTACCCATCTTACGTTATTTCGACTTTACAACGCTGGAGTCTCGTCTACTATTACTGTACGATGCGGAAATTTTGTGCGCAGTACGTACAGTATACAGTATAGTATTTACTATATTTTATTAATATGAAGTATAATACATGTATATGGATAGTTATTTAGAGATTTAGGGGGTATTTAGGGGTACTAAAGGGTTAATTCCGATTTACGCGGAAATTCGGATAACATTGACAGCGTAGGAACGGAACTTGTTTGTAACCCGAGGACTACCTATAGTTCAAATCATCTTTGCCAACTATACGCTGAAAGTGCACATGCAACAGCATTTCACTCAGGTTGAGATTTGGGCTTTTGCAACACCTTTATTCTTTTCGTCCAGTGTTGAAAATGTGTTGGTGTTCTTGGACCATTGTCCTGTTCCATGATCCAATCCCAGCCAAGATTTAGGTGTTGGACAGATGGACTCACATTAGTTCACGTTTGACTGACTGGTGTCAAGGTTCTCAGGACCTGTAACTCCAAAACAAGGGCAGGATCTTAATGTTTTCAAAACTGCTGTCAATGGTCAGTATGTGGTGTTTGTGCTGATATGCTGTGTTTGGTTTTAGCCAAATGGTCAAACATCTCTAATTTCACCAAATGATGTTCAAGTCTTGTGGTTTGTTCAGATACAACTTATCTAACAAGGCTTTCTCCTACCTTTCAACCCTTCGAAACAGGCCTGAGCATGTGATACTTTGTCTTTTTCTAATGGTGTGTCATGAACTGAGGCCTGTAGAATCTGACTCGGAGACTCTGGGTTTTTCAGTTTTTCCTCAACATTGCATGTTCTGACCTCTTTGATGGGATGTCCACTCCTGCAAAACCTACAAATATTTTTCATTTTTTCCACTTAATAATCATTCTCCCTGTAGAATAATGGACGCAAATTGTTTACAAATGGTGTTTAAACCATCTCCAGGTTGACAGGCAGCAGCAATTTCTTTTTTAAGTTCATCTGTGATGACTTTCATTGTTGACCACAGGCACATTTTTATGTCATTAAAGTTAGTTTTCATGATGGATGATGCCCTCGCCCCCACCCCACACCCACACACTTTATCCAGTAAGACAGAATCCATAAACAATATTTGGACAAAGAAAGACAAAGAAAATGAGCTTAGCTCTTTTTAATTCCGAGGTGTCCAAAAGGCCAGGAATGATTGAAATTCAACTGTTTGGACTGGAGCTATAATTGAACCACATTTAATTAGAATAACAGCACAGAAGTAGATGCTGTATTGACGCTTCTGTCTGATGCATCAAGTGGTTAGGATAATTACCAGTCACAGGTGCTTTTGTTTGGAGCTTAATAATCCTGTTCTGCTGTCCAGATGCACCCACTCACATAGACCTGTGGGAATAAAATACCCCATTATATGCTGTCAATATTAACTTTAAATCTGAAATAACAAGCAATTTCTGTTAACTATAAATAAAAATGTGTTTTTAAAATATTATTGAAATCAAATGAAAACAAATTTTTATTTATTTAGCGCCAAATCATAACAAAAATGACATGGACCCGGTCGAAACCAGACTCTCAAGCCAATTTACAGAAGCTGTGATTGGTGACAGTGGAAGGAAAAACCTCCTTTTAACAGGCAGAAACCTCGAGCAGACCCTGACTCCTGGAAGATGGCCATCTGCCTTGACCAGTTGGGGTAAAAGAGAGAGGCTAAAGGAAGAAAAAAGAGAGATAGATGAATAGAGAGAGGGAGACAGGGGGAGAAGGGGGGAGTAGGGAGAGACGCATGGATGTAATTGAAGTACAGATAACTGAAATAGAACTGTCAAAAGTAGATCAGCTGGTGTTCATATAATTACATCTATGGAACTATATGATAAGCACTACCACAATGATATGGATAAGTGAGTGATGATGATGATGATGAAGGCAGGAGAGGGACAGGACCACTGCAGGAAGTCCAGAGACGATCTTGGGAAAACCTGTGAAGCGTTGAGGCACAGAAACTGAGGTGAAGGAGTCGAGTCATGTATTTGTTGGAGCGTTAAAAGAAGAGAAGATCAGGAGAGAAAACGTCAGAAGAGGAGCAGAGAGGAGGTCAGAGAGGAGGAGGAGGAGCAGAGAAGAGCTTCCTGTGTCAGGATGAGTCTCCAGCAGTCTAAGCCTATAGCAGCAGAACTAAGAGCAGCCTGAGCCAAACTAACAATAGGATTCATCAAAAAGGAAAGGTTTTAACCTACTCTTAAACATAGACAGGCACAGAAGCTGCGTCCTGGACCGAGGCAAGGAGGTGGTTTCACAATCGTGGAGCTTGATAGCTGAATGCTCTGGTCCCTGTCCACAAGTCTGACAATGATCAGAATCTACACTGACTTACTTCATCTCAGTCTTCACTTGATTCCCTCATGTTTAGAGTTTTGTGTTCCTCAGTAGAATTTCTACCAAAGTCATCTTTCCCTCGTCGTTCCCCTTATAAAGCTTGCAAATGCAATTTTTCCACAATCTGACCACCCAAATGATCAGCATAACCTCCCTCTAGGATAACAGGCACATGTTCAGTACAGTAGGATAGTCTGTAGAATATGATGAACTCCACCGGAACCCCTCAGGCTTTATAATGAACTCCAGTAATACCCTCTATATTATATGTCATGGATGAGTCCTCCAGTGTGTGGTTCTTTAATTGGATATGATAACTTAAGTATTTCTGTCTCCAAGGTTTGAGCGGGTTTTAACGTCGTCTCATCTATTATCAACCACATTCATCAAGTCCTTTTCATATATTGATACGACCGAAAATCTGAAAATCTGCCCGTTTCCTGACACCCGCAGACATTTGTGAAAATGAGAAAAGTTTGAGATTCTTACTCCCCCAAATGGACAGTGGAATATTTATGAGAAGGAAGATGTCAGCTAGCACCATGTTACTATGAACAAGAGTGACTGGACCAAAGGGAGGATCGTGGAAACGGAAAAAGATGCTGACATGAAAGATTTAGGAAGGCAAACAAGGAAGAGGCTCAAATGGACAAGGGTGGACAGAATTAGATAGAGACAGAGCACCTGTGGACGGATAGAATGAGACAGCACACAAAAAAGTATCACAAAACTATTAGGTCATGTCACTTTTTATTGTACAGCACATTTTCTATAAAGACTACATCATGGTCAGTCACGTAGATTCAGTATTTGGTGGTGGACATAGAAATTCAGACGAGAAAATACGCAGCGAGTGAGTTTTCAGCAAGTCTGAGCAGGCGACACAGTAGTTCTAGATTCTTGACTTCATCATTGTCAATATCGAGGGTGGGACGCAAAAAGGGGAGGTGATTTTAAAATCTACATTCCGACCCTGAGGGGCAGTATCCCAGGGACCACATCCCAGCTCGGAGGGGTAACATCCTGATCTTCCATTATGGATATTTGTTGTATATTCACTAGGGATGCACCAACACCAATACTGGTATCGGGTATCGGCCCGATACTTCCTTAATATACTCATACTCGTATTCATTAAACATTTGCCAATACCACACACAGCAAGGGTTGGTGAAGAGGAGGTAAATGCCTGTTTGTGGCATAGCTGTGGTCTGACATGGACCGAGATTCCCACTGTGTTCCTGTGTCACAGTGTCCGGTCATGTGATCAGTCTCTGCTGCATCGCTCGTTGATGCCTCTATAATGAGAGTAAATAACTAAGGCTTATCTATGTTACATGATTTAACTATAGTTATTCTGAAAACACAATATTTAATGACATGTCGTCTTAAAATGTATTAAACAGTGTGTTAATAACATGGTTAATAAGCAATCAGTATCGCGAATGTAGCAAATGTAGCTAAAAGCTACCGGAGCTTTGTAGCCAAGCCATTTCTCAGGAAACAGGTGTAGTGGTGTTGGTTTTCCTGAGAAATGGCTTGGCTACAAAGGTCCGGTGAAGCGCCCGTGAAAAGCCCTTGTGAGGCTGTCAGTTTACGCGCGTTGCGACAAGGACACCTTTGACTCTCAACAACTTTATTATAATTTTTTTACACTTTCCAAATTCATACTGTTGGACAAATGGCAACCTTTGGTGGGCAGGTTTTGGGACATCCCTACCTAAAAGTGCTTGAATTCCACCTTGAAAAAATGTGTAGGAACGCTGGAATATGCACGTTTTTGAAACATCTGAAAACAACACCCTGGTATTTTCGTGTTTGCAACCCAAGTCCCCCTCCTTTTTTTTTATGTCATAACACCTCCTCTCCCTTAACCCACATGCATGTTTACATAGTGCAGTTTCACCCACATGCTCCATGTCTTCTGGCAGATGCACAGATGTAAAGGCACGCAAACACTGAACACACACACATTAAACCTGGTTCGTGTCAGACCAATCAAGCCCAAATCATACGGTGTTAAAGTCAGGCCTCCTTGGTAATTGTCAGCTCTGTCATTTCCGTCATAAAAACTGAATACTGCGTTTTTGTTCCGTGACATTTCCATGGGATCCATACACTCCCGGTTAAAATAAAGAACACATTTTTGCATTAGATTCTCTACACACATAAAGTAATCATCACCAAACAGACAGTTGTTTGACTTCAGAATGCTCGGATTTCCCTGCTTACACATGAACTGCACAAATCTGTCAGGTGATTGATGCGAGAAAGCCAAGTGGTATTAGAGGAGACGGTGTTTATAGGAATGATGGAGTAACAGACATATTGACAAGAGATTAACGTCAGTCTGTCTCAGCTCCAAGTCAGTCGGACGCCTAAAACCTGAGGAACAGTTAGTGTCATCGTCCGGTTGAACGCTTTAGTTCTCCAACAAACAAACGGGAATAAAAACCGTAGGGGACTGTATTCAGTGATGAGTTCACATTTGGTGATCTGGTTGTATTTGAGTAAAATGCAGAAACTCTTCATAATGAGCATGAAACAGCAGCAGGAGCACAGACGCCAACAGGGATTATGGGTAGTGTAGTGTTATTTGAAGAGCATCTGCTGGTGTGAGATTTTCAGCGCCGTGATGAACTCCACTTAGTTAGACGGTGATGCACGAATGTAACACGGCATGATTCTATATTGGATGTGTGTGGTTAATCGGGGATTATGGCAACTGGAGTTTGTTAATGTTGTCGTCTGAAGAACGGCCACACAACCGTGACAGCTCATTAACTGGCTTGTACGTCTGGGTTGGGCTTTAACTGCTTTGCGGACAAATGAAGTTTCTTGCTGCGTCACTGCGGGCTGCTTATTAGAGTTTCTGCATGGGGGTGGGAAAGAGGGGGGGGGGATTTTGGGGGAGCGTAATTGAGATGTTAGCTGACGATAAGGCAGCACAGTTAACTGCTCATATTCTGCGAGTGCCGATGTGAATGGATAGATAATAGACCTTATGTGTGGATTAGAAATACATTATCTAAACAGCAGGAGGAAGACCAGAAAAATGAGGAAGATGTTATTACATTATTAGAAATGTACATGTGAGGTGTGGGTGAGGGAGAAGACTTAGCCAAGAGGAATAATTTACTTAACGTTTTATATTAGTCTGACAAAAGAGAAGATTAAAGGTCCAGTGTGGACAACTTTCATTAGTGTCTAATCTCCAAATATCAGTGGCTTTGTGTTCAGAACCTTAGAATGAGTTCAAGAACCTGAGACGGAGCAGGTCATCTTGAAATCCGCTCCGTCAAACACCCTGTTTGAACAGTACTTCAGAATTAATTTCCTTTGTAGTCGATCGTCAAAAGTCGTTGGCTGAATCCCAATTCACCCTTTGGCCCTACCCCTTGGTTTTGCGCGTTCACATGAAGGGGTAGCGTTGTCCCAATTCTCAATTAGATCAGAGGGGAGGGGCTAAGGTTGTATAACCCTCGAAACAGAGATTTTACAGGACATGAATGTTTCTTTTGGCTTTTCCTGTCAGGGGTCGCCACAGCAAATCAGATTCGCATGTTGATTTGTCTCAGGTTTTTATGTTGGATGCCCTTCCTGACACCACCCTCTGTATTTATTCGGGCTTGGGACTGGCACAATGAGACACTGCCCCCTTGTGGCTAAAGGTATATGGATGTATAGCGTAAAGGACCTTTCCCAAGGGACCACCTGGGTCACCTGGGCAATCTTCCGCACCAAAGCCAGTGGCATAAACCACTAAGACCACGATACGAAATGAAGGGGTAGGAGGAGTTTCATATAATTCTGACTGGATCATTGGGAAGATGCAGGTGAACACAGCTGTGCAGTGATGAAAGAAACACACGAATGTAAGTACTTTCCTCTTAAACAACTTAGTCACTTCATTGGCCATTTAATGCCGTTTCACTGTGTCATAGATCACATTTCTGTGGTTTATAGTTGATAAATGTAAAAAGATGAACAAAGCCCATGAAACAGACAGTTACAGCTGCTGACGACGTGGTGAATATTTACGTGATAATGCATTACTGCTTGGAAAGGCAGTGGGGTTTGCTAAAGCAGCCGCCTGGGCTAGAAAGTGCTGCGGGAAACACTGTATAGGACACTCATTGAAATGCTCAAATTCAAATTTTCAACCTCAGTGTGTTTCTGGACGTGGTCATCTACTTCCTCGTCAGTTGGTGTGACAACAGTCTTCCTCCTCTTGCCATAAAACATCCAAACAACACTTACAAAAAAGTAAACACATGCGAAAAAACCCAACTGTGATAAGGTCATAAACTGATAAAAATCACTATATACAGCTTCAAAATGTCTATAAAATCCCTCCGAATCACTTTATAGTGTTATTAAAACCAACAAGCTTCGTGACCTCATTAAAGCATGGGATTTGCCCCATATTTCATTTTTATTAAGTTACCAGAAATGGTCACTTGCCTTGCCTTTGCCCTCGCATGTAATAAATGAGCTTCCACTGAAGTGTGTTGGATGTTTTTGGCGCTCATGTTTTTGTGTCTTTGTGCTTGGTATAATCAGGTCACCCGGACAGGCGTATGTTCCCTCTGGTCCCCGGGACCCCGCTGGCCCCCATCAGCCTGTTGTCGGTCAACCAAGCTCAGATGTGCACGGCCGTCAGCCAACTGGACTACTACTGCTGTCAGAACCAGTGGGCCCTGCCCGTGTACCACCTGTACTCCACACCGGGCCAGGACGGGACGCTGCTGCTGCTCTGCAAGGTCTGTTGATGATCACCACTGCTTCTGTACACCTACACATGATCCACCACTGGAACTAAAATTTGTTATTAGGGATAATGTGAGATAATTGTGAGATAGTGTCTATGTTTTCCCACAGCCCAGGTAAAATTATTCATTGATCTTCCTGTTTTCATTTTGCTTTCCTAAAACATTACCATGACCATTTATCAATTACCTGATGTCATTCCTCTTCACCCTTTAGCACTTAAACCAAATCTTGATTCATCGTTAACTTTCCTTTAAGCCCCCCGATTAGAACGAAAGTTCATGTAAAGTAAAATAACTCTTGTGTCGCTAACATTGTCGATCCTGTTCCTGAAATTTCTTTTTTTCAACATTTTATTCTTTTATCATTTTTATCTTTGTGTTCTTATGTTTCTTTATTTATATGTTAATAAGTCTTGCTGAATCTTTGACATACTCCACTCCTTTTATGTACTTTTTGTATTTTATAAGTTTTATTTTTCTCTTATTCCATTTGTCTTACTCTGTCTTTTACTGGCCCTAAATGTGGGGAAAACAACCCTGTACACATTAGTGTGCAAATAAAAAAGAAGAGAAAGTAAAAGGCTCGTCAAAGAGTCGTAGTCTAACCCAGTCATTCTCAACTGGTGGGTCACGACTCATAAGTGAGTTGTAAACCTGTTCTCAGTGGGATGTGGGCCTTTGTTTGGGCAAAAAATAATATTAAGGCACCAATGCAGGGCTTTATTTCTAAGGACTAGAGCACTGGGCGTTCACATTCCCCAACAGTAGGTGGTAATATGCTGTAATGCTAACTAGCATCAGACACATACACATTTATATTTAACTTGTAGATATTCTAATATTTAACAGTGAGTTAACATTCAGTTTAAAGCTGAATAAATAAGGCTGATGTGTTTAGTAAACATGTAGGCAGCTTGTTAATGTGACGGAATAATCACCTGTGATTACAGTCAGATGTAATGGTGCGTTAATGATGGGAAATTGATCAGAATATGTCTCAACACAACACAATGTTTAGAATCAGCCATGTTTGTCATTGGTCGCTTGGTGTCAACGCTGAACCCAAACCCTGATCGATACAGACTTCATTACTTTTTAGGTCACAGGTGTCAAACATACAGCCCGTGGGCCAAAACCAGCCTGACAAAGGGTCCAATCCGCCCCATAGGATCAATTTGTGAAATGTAAAACTTACCAGTGGTTTTAAAATGTTTTTGGTTGAGTTTCCACATTCACACCAATACAGTCTAAAGTAAACCAAACCGGTCAAATACTATTATAATAGCATATAAATAATGACAACTCCACATTTTTGTCTTTGTTAAAGTTAAATTGCGTAAAATATTTTTACATTTACAAACTGTCCTTTCACACAAAATTGAACAACTTGAAATGTCTTAGAAGTAAATGCATTTTTAACAATATTCTGCCTATTACAAAGGGTGTATTCACTCCTGGAAAGTCCTTTGGTCTGCTTATTTGATTCAGAATGAATGCAGACTCTTTTTTTTTTTTCGTTCACATTCTCACAAATCACATTCTCATTGCACTTTCTGCTAGCGGACCAAAATTTGTAAACAGAAGCGCACATGTGACAAACTGCGCTAGCATTGGTCAGGGTGAATCAGACAGTTTTGATGACAAACAAGGAGATCCAAGGTGCAGTTAGCATTTTTGGAATATGTATTCTATTTTTACAGACATACATTTAGGAGAATAATATTAAATGTGAACAGCTCTTTTGGAGCCAGTTTCCTCATATGGGCATCTGACCAAATGTCAATGAGACATTTAATCTCCTCATTGCTCCATGTCTGTCCACGGCTCATGGCTGCTGCTGGGAGCTCTGACTATCCATGCGGCTCAGCTACTTCCAGCAGCTACGGTGGCTCATCAATCACAAAAAGGCACATGGTTCCTTGGTTTGTTTCAGCTCGAGGCCGGTTATATTTACACCAGAAGTGAACCAGCCCAGAGTCTGTTTGGCCACCTATTCTAATGCTGCTTTTCCACTCCATGGTACAGACTCTATTTGACTCGACTCTACACGGTTCTTTCGCTTTTCCATTACGAAAAAGGACCTGGAATCTGGGACGCAATACTATTTTTTTAGTACCGCCTCAGTCGAGGTTCTAAAATGATGGAGATGGAGATTCTGTGTATGTTCTGTTTAAATTCATGGTTCAGGGGCCTAAAATTAACATGGAGGTTTTTATTTTTTAATGATAATAGGAGGTGCCGATACTTCCAACATGAACATATAAAGCATTGTCCTGTTCCTCACCTCAGACTGATGATCTAACTGGATGTCTGTTCTCTTTCATTGAATCGCTAATGTTCTCTGTGGGATACCTCGTATACTTTTAATGTATTTACTGCAGCCAGTGCAGCTCTTCAGACTCTTAATTATTCCAAGTTTCACATGAAGTCATACATTCTTAAACAGTTTTGTGGTTTCCTGACAACAAATTCTCCTCAAGACTGTAAAAGACACGCTAGGCATGCACCATCTGAGTGTGTTTGTGTATGTTTGTCACTCTGCAGGTGGTGATTTCAACCACTTGGACCACATACTTGCCTGATAAACTGTGTTTGCTGCTGGAAGACGCCAAAGAGCTGGCAGCGCAGACCGCACTTTGTGACCTGGGTACTGCACACACATTCACATCCACTTCAGATACAGATGGATGATGTGTCTTCAGCTGATAGCTTCATGTATAAACATACAGACCTCTTAGCTGAGAGTACATACAAGGTGAAAACCATGTTAGCATTAGCGTTAGAATAAACTGGAAGGGTGAAGACACACCAACCTGAGTTTCAGTGGTCGGACGTCATCGGGCAGTCTGCCGTTGTTAGTACCATCGCCATTCATTTTATCCGATGTGTAGTCGGCCATTACACAGTAATTCAGTCTGAGCAGTCTGATTGATGCAGGGAAGTTTGAAGTAATTTGAAAAAAAAACAAACTTATGTTTTTATAAACATGTGAATTGTATGTAAATTACAGAAGAAAAATATTTTCAAAATTCATTACAAATTTTTTTTTTTACTAATTTAAAACTTTATCAAATTGTAATCAGATGTATTGTGGGTCACTGGCGATCTATAAACCCAATTTGGTAAGAATTCAACCAATAGTCTTGATGCTACAGACATGTGGCATTTGGACCATTATAAGTATATGGAGAACATTTTTTTTTTAAATTCATAAAAACATTTTTTTAACTTTGACCTACTTTTCCCAAAATGTAATGAGATATATTCCGGTCACTGGCAATATATTAACCCAATTTGGTATGACTTCAACTCATAGCTTCGTTGCTACAGACTTGTGAAATTTTGAACCGTTATAAATATATGGCTCACTGGCAATATATAAACCCAATTTGGTATGAATTCCACCTATAGCTTTGCTGCTAGAGTGTTAACAAACAAACAAACAAACAAACAAACAAACCCAAAAAGAAACAATATCCCTTTCCTCTCCTTTGGGGGGCAGGGTAATAATGTTATGTATTCCCTGGTGTATACATTATATAGAATGTGTCTGCAGTGAGCTGGTGTTGTTGTGCCATCCATGTCAAAAAATGTTGCTATTGAAGTTGACAGACAGTATTTCAGAGTCACGTCAGTCAGCCCTGAAGTCCAGCGTCAGGGTTTCCATTGATTTTTTAGTGCACAGGCATCCAAAAGAATTTCAGCAGCGCTTTAAACAGGCAGGTTTCTCATTGTGATGTTAATGAGCTGAGGCAGCTGTGTAGTAGATACTGTAGAGACCCCCCCATCAACACCGGTTTTATTCACAGGACAGGGTAGGCAGTTCTGGATTGTTTCAGGAGCCTGAAGCCAAAGAAGCAGATTGCAGGATGTTATAAATTTACAGTTTGAACACTAGAGTTGGTTACTCACGTTATTCTCACCCTCTATTTTCATTTGGATAATACAAATGAAATTAAACAGAATATATAATGGGTGAAGAAAGAAAGTGACTTTGATTTGTGTTCATCCCGGGAGTTATGTGATTGACAGCAGGAGATGTTTTAGATCTTTTGCACAAAATTAAGGAGTCTACAGCTGCTGCGCCGGAGCTTAAATTACTAGGTCACCTTAACGCTGGTGGAAATTACATTCATAGTAGTGCCAGTAAGAGTAAAAAAAAAAAACCTCACTGGTTTGGCAGCTGTGCATTGCAGGATGTTGTGATGCACCATTGACAGTCCTCTGAGCCAAACACTGTGGTCCCACAGCCAGAGTTTGTCATCATCTGCTCCCTGGAAGCCTCATGTTTTACCTCTGAGGAATTCTGTTGTAACTAAGATAATAAAAATGTACATCACCTGCAGGGACCCCAGGATAGCAGGGAGGAAGTTTTCTGAAGGTTACTGGTAATCTGATTTGAAACCTGGGAGCTCATATCCTCAGACGTAGTGGGGGAAATAATCAACAGCAGTGCTACTTAGGGTGAGAGTTCTCATTATCTTCTAATCACTTCATCTTTGTGTCTGATTAAAATATTAAAACATAGTTCTGATTTTCTTCCACCCAGGAGATTGTACTTAAGTGTTTCTTTTTCCAATCAGCAATCTAAAACTCTGTTGTAACTTATGAATTGAATGTCTACAAAGAAAAGTCTCAGGTTCAGCATCAGTTAGTTTAACTCTGACCGTCTGGGTCAACGTGGAGGTGGTGGTGGTACTAGTGGATGTGGTGGAAGTGATGGAGTTGACGGCAGTGGTGGTTACAGTAGATACAGTGAGACCAACCCAGACTAGATGGGTACAGTGGGAAGGACCCAAATGGACAAACCTGAACTGGTGGTGGTGATGGTGGTGGAGGCAGTGGTGGTAGCGGTGAAGATGGGGGTGGAGGCAATGTAGGAGGTGGTGGTGGTGGAGATGATGGAGGCAGTGGGACTGGTGGTGGTGGAGATGGCAGTGGAGCCAGTGGTGGAGGATCATTTAGAGCTTCTGTTCAAAAGTAATAAACAAACCCTTCTTGTTCCTAAGCGTGGATCTGACACGTGTGTAAACACAACTGAACATCTGTAAACAGCGTTTGACATTCTAAAAATCTGAAAACGGTGGGTTATGAAAAGACCGACCTGTCCTGACGAACAGAAGGATGACAGACCACCTCTGTATGTTACTTTGACCAGTGTTTCCCAACCAGTCTGCCGTGGCACATTAGTGTTCTGTGGAAAATGATCCACTTTCACCTGATTGGTTCTGTAAGACAGCAGTGTGTTATAGATCCATACGACTGCACACACCAATGATCCACTGTAGAACTGTCTCCTGCTTGCTTTTAAATCAACAAAACCATGCTGACCTGTACACTATGTTTCCCAGAATGCACTTCAGTGTAGTGTAAGTATCTCAGATTGAGTCTGTATTAATTAAATAACTGTGGTTTTATAAAGTGTCTCCTGTCTTTCAGTCTCGTCTTTCCCGAGTGACACTTCCTGTGATTCTCGCTGTAGCTCTCCTCATCCTCTGGCTTTCTCCCCCTGCCTCCCATCTGCTCCCCCACCCTCTCCCTTCCCCATGTCCCCTTTGCCCCCTCTCTCCATACTTGATCCCCCTCTTCCTCGAACACAGAGCCACTACATCGGCTCCAATCGCCATTTTACTGAAGGTAAGGTTTGTCGTCTTCATCATGTTCCTGTGTAGAACCTGTGTTCTGTTGTTGTTGGATCACAGTGGAGTGTGTGGTTCTGAAGTCAGCATCACATCTTCACTCTGGGCCTTGTCAAACCTAAACATGTTACATTTGGTCTCAATGAGTCCATCTGCTATAGTTTTTCATTTTTCAAAGCCAAATACATCATCAACAATCACATTAAAGTTTTCCCTGTTCTTATTGTAATAATGTTATTGGGGAGGAGTGTAATCATGTCTTATGTAATAACTTTACAGCATGGAACTAATGTGTTACATAATCCAGTTATTACATAATGCAGTGATTGTATGCAGAGCCAAGACCAACCCAAACCAGACCAGTACAGTATGACCAACCCAAACCAGGCCAGTACAGTATGACCAACCCAGACCAGACCAGTACAGTAGGACCAACCCAAACCAGACCAGTACAGTAGGACCAACCCAAACCAGACCAGTACAGTAGGACCAACCCAAACTGGGTCAGTATAGAAGGACCAACCCAAACCAGATCAGTACAATAGGACCAACCCAAACCGGGTCAGTACAGTAGGACTTACCTAAATGTACAAACCTGAACCAAATTGGCACAGTAGGACCAACCCAAATGGTCTAACTGAAACTGGATTGGCTGGATTCGTTTTGACCAAACCTGGACCAGAACTGGGCTCACAGGACAGTGTCGGGGGGTAAGTCAGTGTGGATGTACTACACTGATGAGGGGATGGAATACAGATTCATGTCAAAAATCCACAACTGTCCCTTTAAAGCCTAGTGTTTGGTGGTTTGAAGAAAGTCGAGGGAGTCAGTGCTTCTGGATGTTTGCCCAGTAGTGGATGCTTTTAATCATACTCTGTTCCGCGGCATCCATTTGTAGTATTCACAGTCGCAGCAGGAGCACTGTTACTGTCAGTAATAATCCAAATACTGTCCTCTGTCCTCACAAGACCTGCAGTGTCTTCTACAGCAGGTTTACAACCAAACAAACGTCAATCATGTGTTCAGTTTAAGGAAAATGTCCAATTCTAATCACAGTTGCTTTTTAAATAATATTAAATGAAATGACAGGAGTGGACTTGGACACTAAATTTCCCAAAATGCACTTCAGTGACGTATAAGTATCTTTCATTAGGTTTGTTTCAAACACAGAGCTGTGGTTTTATAAAGTCTCTCCTGTCTTTCAGTGTCGTCTGTTCTGAGTGAAGCTTCCTGTGATTCTTGCTGTAGCTCCCCCACCTGCTTCAGTTTGTTTTACTGAAGGTAAGGTTTGTCGTCTTCGTTATGTGTTTATGTAGAACCTGTGTTCTGTTCGTGTTGTTGGATCAGGGGTGGAGTGTGTGGTTCTGAAGTCAGCGTCACATCTGTTCACTCTGGGTTTTGTCAAACCTAAACATGTTAGTTTTGTTCTCAGTTAGTGCATCTGTTATAGTTTTATAGCTTTAGTTATACAGTTATTATAGTTTTCCATTTGGTACAATCATTACATTATGTAATAAGGCCCATGAGCCAAGACTGACCCAAACTGGATGGGTACAGTGGGACTGACCCAGACCGGATCAGTACAATATAGCCAACCCAGACCAGATCGGTACAGTATGGCCTACCCAGACCGGATCAGTACAGTATGGCCGACCCAGGCTGGACCGGTACAGTAGGACAAACAAAAATCAGATCATTACAGCAGGACCAACCCAGACCATATCATTATCATATCAATAGAACCAGCACAAACCAGATCGGACCTTGATCTCTAACCCAATAATGCACTGGAGCAGTTTTATAAAATTTAGATATTTGCATTTTTAATGAATTTTTTTAACTATCAAAAATTTGCCTTTACTTGTAATGGGCCTTATTTTAATGACATAAATTAGAAATGGTTAGAGATGTCTATATAGTTGCTATTGAACACTGATATGAACTCATATATGGGCTCCAGTGAAAGTACCACCCACTTCTATTGGGAATTTGAGCTCCTGCGTCAAAACCACAGGACTGACAACTTTTCTAATTCAAGTTGTTGATTCTTAACCGAATGTTCTGGTGCGATACAAGGACATTGGTCCTGTAGTTTTGAACAGCAAACATGGGAGTTCCAATAGATGTGATGTTGCACATGCTCAGTGATGGAACACACTGACACCTGATATATGAGTGTGATGATCCAGAACGTCAGCGTGGGTCTGTCGGTGTCACCGTTCTGTCCTTCCTGTGTCCATTCATGCTCTGTCTTTACAGAAGAGTTGGACAGAGGAGACGCCAAACCACGGGGGATGAAACCTGTTCAAGTCCAGATAAGTCCACAGGATTCAAAAAGACAAATGTTCATTCTGTTTCCATGTGTTTGTTTTAAACATTATCAGTTGATGGTAAAAAAAAAAAAAAAAAACCCAAAAAAACCTTCTGTTGTTGGAAAATGTAAATAGTAGATACATGCTGTTTGGATTTGACGAAACTAGAAAAGTCCAACAGATAGGACGGCTTTTCTTATCCTATGTTTTAGTCTTTTCATAACATACACTCTCAACGTTTCTGTTCTTTAACACTTTGTCGCTGGAGGAAAAAAAAGTAGAGCTTTGCTTTGAAACAGCGCTGGCCTTTAAAACTGTTGTAACGTTCTCTTTAAAAGCCTGACACCGCTGCCTGTTTCTGGGCTGAGTTAAATGTATGGAGCTAATTTTACAGAGAAGAGTCCTCACTCTCGCACAGCAGCGAAAGATTAAAAAAAGGGAAATGATGGAGATGAAACAGGCTTTTCTTCAACATTAGAGTCTGATTTCCATTCCCTTTCATCCTCCTATTACACTACACCACTCATCTCTAGAGAGAGCTAAAATAAGGGAGGGGAGGGTTATCTTTCTTCTTCTTCCAGAGAAGTGTTTGTAGCTGCCGATGCCTTTCATGTTCACCTTAGCCTGTGCTTTTGAGATGGAAGGAGAGGATGACGAAAGATGAGTCCAGTTTTTACAAACAGTATTGAAGGGTCATCTGAGTCCTAACAGCAGCGTTTTTACTTTGTTTCCTAATTGCCTGAAAAGAGTCGATGTCATGAGAAGTTTTTTTTTTTTACTTAAGCCTCTGGTCTTCAAGACAAAAGTCGAACCTTAACGTTAAAGTGGGAGCTTTGTCTCCGCTTCCTAATTTGAGTGACCCAGTTTCAGTCGATTTTTGTAAAAAGTAGGAAAATAAAAAGAAGCTGCTGTTCCAGGGCCGATGGTAGACGCTTTTCCTTTTACTGAGCCATTTCTAGTATAAAAAAAAAAACACTTTGGAGAAATTTAATGCTGTTTCCTAATGTGACTGTTTTTCAAAGCTTCTTTGTTTTGTATTAACTTGAGTTCATGTGAAGGAGAAAAGTAAAAAAAAAAAGACTTTTAGGCACATTTTTAATCCCAAGATACAGTAAAAACCAGACTCAAAGGAGTCACCATGTAGGGATACTTTATTCATCAAGGGAGAAAAAAATGTGATGTTTTTTTCCTATATAAATTTATTGATGTTTGAAGCTTAAAAACCAAACATTCGTTTCCACCTGATTTTCAATAGATTTTTTTCTAAGTAGTTCATGTCATTTTTGGAGGATATTCATCGTTTTATTGATATTTAAACCGTTTAAACCAGTAAATGTGGTTTTTACATGTTGATTCTCGCATTAATTTTTCTTCTGTCTGTTTTTATGTATTAATGTTGTGAAAATGTACACATTTGAAGTTCCACTGTTCTAATATAAACGCAGAATTAATTCATCTTTTTTTGAGTCTGGAGTTTGTTGGAGTTTGTGGATGTATTTAACAGTAGCAGCAGTTCATTATTTCAGCTGAATAAACATGACTATATGTTAGTTTATTAGCTTTCAATTCAATAATACAAATGCAATAAACACCCATTTATTTTAGTAGCAGTAGTAAGTTTATACGTCCATTTAACACAACATAGTTCATACATACATTTAGTTTGTTTTTTATGCCAAACATGGGTGAAAAGGTGTAGCTTATTAATACCTACCCTATTTACAAAAAAGAAACAAAACAGGATAACAAAATGGTGCAGATTTGAACAATAATATAAACAAAACAAAGCAAAATCTTAAGCCTCACACTGATTGTCTTACTTTATCCTAATATTTTATATTTATTTAATACCTTTATTTTAAACATCCTTTTAAATGTAGTCACTGATGTGCATGTTTTCAGTTCTTTGTCCAAATTGTTCCATAATTTTACTCCAGTTACAGATATACATTTGCTTTTTGTGTTGGTTCTTGTGTTTAATTTCTTGAACATACAGGTCCCCGTAAGGTTGGACTGTATTGTAGGTTGTATTTAACAAAGAACACAATAATCAGTAATATAAGTAAAGTTTATGGCTTAGTGATAAATGATAAAATGTTTTAATCTCATGTAAAACTGAAGAATGTGATAAAAAAAATACAACCTGGACATTGTAAATATATTATTTCACCCAACCCAAAAAAGGCCCATGTTACTCCTCTGTTTTACGCAGTTGTACTGGTTACCACTGGCTGCCGGGATCAAGCACAAGTCCATGACCCCCACCTATAAAACCATCTCAGGAACAGACCCAGCTTATCTGAAGGAAATAGTAAGACTGTGTGTTCCTTCCAGAGAGCTGCGTTCCTTCAATAAAAACCAACTAGCCACGCCCCCAGCTCGCTCTTAAGTGATCCCAGGCCAAACTGTTCTCTGTAATAGTCCCCGAGTGGTGGAACAAACTTCCTGAAACGATTAGAGTAGCATCATCTCCCTCATCACGCCTTCAAGAAGCATGTAAAGACTATTTACTGCACTGATGTCTGAGCTGCCCAGACCCGTGTGTGTGTGTGTGTTTTCCCCAAAATCCTGCAGGGGCGCTGTGTTGTGTCTCACTTCATTTCACTTCAGGAAATGGCAGCTGATCGGAAGATCCTGATCAACATCCTTTGACAAGGCCCTGGATTCAGACGCTCCTCAGCTCGCCTTTGGTCCAGCCAACTTCCAAATCGTTCCTGTGTGTTCTTGGTTAACCAGACATCCTGTACTCGTCAGATTTGAGTGTAAGTAGAGTTTATGTTTTTTTTGCAATTGTGCATTTTGTTTTTGTACGAGAGGGTTCACAAAATATTTTTCACAAAACATGCCCAGTTCACAAAAGAATATCAACAGTATCAACAATAACAACCACAGTGATAATTATAATGGTAACGATAACAAGAACCAGAACCGAGTAAACTGGACAAAGAAAGAAATTGCATTGAAACAAATTGAGACAGACCTGTTGAATGAGCGAGACAAAGAAACATAAACAACTGCAAAAGTAACGCTGGAAACAGATCCACATGTTAAGAATAAATGCTTTGAAATGTAGTTTTGTAATTGGAAGTTGGGAGTGCACCAAAAGTGAGCATTTATGTACGTCCTGGTGAACCCCTAGTCTGGGAAGTAACATATAACACAATACTTTTCAACTATTGCATTATAACGCAATTATTTTTTTGTTTTTTAATGTCCCTGCCGTACAAGAAAAACAACAAATATAGAGAAAAAAACACATCGTGGAACTGCTACAAAAGTAGTACTGGGTCTTTATGGGTTAAAGTCATGTGACTGCACAGCTGTTTTTCCAGAAAAAGGCTTGAAACTCTGCTACAACAGGTGGTATAAACTGAAAAATAAAGTATTCTTCTGTATTATATGTGTGAAATCAGCAGCAGCAGCACAATGCTTTATCTCTTCCCTCTGATTCTTTTTTCTTTTTGTTTTTTTTTAGAACATTAAGCTGTACTCATGGTCAGTCATGCTGAAAACAAGCCCATCGATCAGTGCATTTCTGAGGTTTACAGGTAAAGTACTACCTTTATCTACCTTTTGGGGTGAAAATGGGGTCTTAAAATAGATAATAAATCCATCAGACGTCCCTACTTTCCACATCAAGGTCAGATTATTTCACAGAAACCCCAGAACTGGTGTAACATGTAAAATCAGGTGCATATTAAAGTGGTTCTAGGTCTGCTGTTGGGTTGTGTGTCTTAGTTATGTGGACATTAACCTTTAAAGGCATACTCCACCCCCAGAACAAATTCAGTGTCTCCCCCACACTCCCCAGACTAAATAAGTGTGTGGAAGCATTTTCCTGATGACCCAGCCAATGTC
>JAPSES010089760.1:0-22415 GCA_029822895.1 Maxillicosta whitleyi | reverse complement strand
ACTTTGGTTTGGACCAAAACCAGACCAGAACTGGGCTCACAGGACACTGTCGGGGGTAAGTCAGTGTGGATGTACTATACTGATGAGGGGATGGAATACACATTCATGTACAAATACATGACTGTACATTTAATTACAGGTTGTGACTATTTTATTTTATATTACTAGCCTATTATATTTTTAGTTTTTGTTCATAAAACATGAATACAAATGAAAGGTCTGAACCTCATCCAACAGCACCGACGACATCCAGACTCTTCAGATAATCAGTGTGTGGTCAAGTGTGCGTTTGTGTGTGTTAACGTGTGTTTGTGTTGTCGATCTAAATAAACCCTCATGGAAACAGCTGGACCTCTGATTGGTCTTCTGGCTAATTACTTGTTAATTGAGTCTTCATAATCAACACAAACTCTGGAGAGTCATCTAAAGATGAGCGAGTAGGAGGCGGTGTGTGTTCTGTTTCATGTGGCTTTTTGGGGACCTGGACCCCCCCCCCACAGTGACACATGAAGACACCAACACCTTAACAAGACAAACCGAAAGCCATGGTGATATAAATGACTGAACTAGAGGCTAAGAGTCATCACCAGGTCAGAATTAGACTCACGAGTTTTTGGGAAATGAATGGAAGTCAACACGAGGTCCCCGGAACACAGCATGACCCAGTATGTGTGTGTGTTGTGTTGATGTATTCAGGTCTTTGTTCGTCAAAGGGCTTTCGACACCATAAGTGGGACACGAGTGGAGCCGAAAGACAATGTTTAGCCATAAAGCATCAGAGTAAAGCTCAAAAACATCCAGTTTATCATTTAGTCCAACTGGATTTAATATATCGCTGAAAACCAGATGAATATTCATGCGATTAGATAAATATTTCAACGCATTTTAACGGTTTGACTCGACAGATGATTGAATTTTGAAGTTAAAGCTCTCATTAAGTTAAAATGATTTTTTTTTTCAGATCAAATGTGTTAAAATCTTACATACTTTAATAAGATTAATGACCTAAGTGCTATTTATCTGATATTTTGAATGTATATGATCAAGTACTATGCCACATATATATACTGGTTTATGTCCATTTATAGATTAACTTTGTAAATGTTCAGTAACAGAACCTGTAAAGTGAATATATTGTAATGTAAAAAAGAAAACACACAAAAAATGCATTTAAATACCTTTAAAATATGCTAAAATGCTCAAGAAAAATGCTAAAATATACCGAAATTTGCTAAAATACTCATGAAATACACTAAAATGCACCAAAAAATACCAAATACACTATCAGAGCATCTACAGGTTTGATGAAGCTGAAGTTCTGACTTTTCAAGACATTTTTTTCCCGGTGTCTTTGGTCAAATTTCAGACCTTTTCTTCATATAATAACAGTCCAACAGATAATTATTATATAGTTAATTATTACACACTAACATGCACACAAAAAAGCACACAACATTTCATAAAAAGTACATTACACATAATACACTAAAATATACAGAAAATAAACTAAAATGCACAAAAAAAGGGGTTTTAAAAGGATTTTTTTGGTGAAATTTAGAGTATTCTTTGTGCATACAAGTGTATAAAAACTATTTTTGTATATTTTAGCATATTTTCTGTGTATTTTAATGCTTTTGTGTGTGTTTTTTTATGCATGTTGGTATGTAATAATAACAATCATTCATAGATGGGTCAGGCGTGAGCTTTAGTAGACCAAATGTCAATAGCAGAAAGTATCATTTTTAATGCATTTTTGTGTATTTTTAGTGCATTTCAGTGTATTTGTTACATACTTTTTATACTGTATTGTAGTGTATTATTTTGTGTATTGTTTTATTATAACTATGATGGTTATTGTACTCTTATTTATATGAATGTAAGGTCTGAACTTTGACTACAGACACTGGGAAAATGTAGTAAAAAGTCAGAAATTCCTCTTCATTAAAACCTGCAGATACACAGTGAAGTGAAGCCACTTTTCTTAACTTCTTAACTTGTTTATAGACGCTTCTGTTGAAGTGATGGAGATGTGAACAGTAGGTGCAACAAGTGCAAAAATGAATGTAATGGAAATAAAAACATGAAAAAAATGATTCAGATGCACCAAAATGAAAATGGCAGAAGAGATGTAACACACGTAAAACAAGACAAAAACCACTTATATCATAGTAATTTACAAGTATAATTATTGCTTAATTTTTCAGCTCTGTTTTTAACCACAGAAAATTGTGCCAAAAGTGTCAACTTTGCATGTTTGTGTTGTAAATAAATGATGTGACTCTGTGGTGAACAGCTGATGAAGGCAGAGTTAAACTGATCTGACCTGTCGATGGTTCCTTACGAGTCGTCGCTGTCACCACCGTCATCTTCCTGTCCAGACTCGAACAGAAGGAGCCCATTGTCAGCAGGAGGAGGAGGAGGAGGAGGAGGAGGAGGTGGGAGGCTCCTGGCTAATGGAGGACATGTCCATGCTGTTTGGTCTTCATTGTGCTGAGCTCTGCCTCCTCTGGCTCTGAACGCTGAAGGGTTTGTGTTCTAACAGGAAGTGGCAGCTGAAGAACCTCGCTGTGTGTGAATCACACATCAGCTGGGTTTACACACACATTAAAGGAGCAATATGTAAAAGTACCAGAACAGAATCACCTCCAGATATCAGTAGAGGAGGGCAGTATTCCAGGATTTGGCCCAATCCCAATTCACCCCTTGGCCCCTCCCCTTTACCCTTCCCCCTTTCATTTTGTTCACGTGAAGGAGTAGAGGTGTTCCAGTTCCCCATGAGTTGAAGGGGAAGGGCTAAGGTAAGGGGGGGGGCACGCTACAAACGGAGGGAAATCTCCCATAATTCTGTTCGAATCATCGGTAAAATAGAGGAAAATGCAACAAAAAAAGTGACGAAGTGACGAAAGAAACACACAAACGTACATGTTTTGTTCGTAAATAATTCTGTTATTTGATCGATAAATGCCGTTTCAATGCGTTTGAGATCACATTTATGCTGACGACACCAGGAACTATATTTTAGGAACAAAGTTTGGCAGAAGCATCGATGACAGCTGATGATGTAACAGAACGTTTCAACCCTTAACCCTGTCACTCTGTTTCAAGGAGTTGTGCCAAGTGCAAGGGCCAAAGGGGGAGGGGTAAGGGCCAAAGGGGGAGGGCCAAAGGGTGAACTGGGATCGGTTCTGACACCAAACAGTGGTTTTGATGGAGACGCATCATGTGCATTGATCGGACATTTAACAAACTATCAGTACCAGCAGAACTGAGTGTATTTGAACATATCGCTTGTATATTTTAGTGTACTTTAGCATATTTTCTGTGTATTTTTGTGGGGGGGTTTTGTATATTTTGTGCAAGTTGGTGTGTAATAATCCAATAGTCATTCATGTGTGTATCAGGTATGAGTTTTAGCAGCTTGAACGTCATTAACAGAAAGTCATGTTTTAATGCATTTTAATGACTCAGTGTATTTCTCGTATGTTTTAGTGCATTTTGTGTAGTCGAACTACATTTATGTGTATTTTAGTTTATTCCTTGTATATTTTAGTGTATTTGTATTACATTTATGTGTATTTTAGTTTATTCCTTGTATATTTTAGTCCATTGAAGTGTAATTTTAATGTATTTTTTTAAAAATATTTTTTGTGTATGCTGGTTTATAATAACTATGAGGCCCATTGAACTGTTAATATAAAATTTGACCAAAGATGTTGTGAAACATGTCTGAAAATACAAAGAGAAAAAATAAGACATTAGGAGGCATTTGTGTGCAATTTTGGAAGTCGTAGGTACTATTTACTGATTTTCCCATAGCACGTGAAGGCACCATTAATAACTGACTTCCATTAGTTTATGGGATAATAGATAGTTATATCAGCAAAATTTAGCAAAGTTACAGCCATAGTTCACAGAGGAGAATATATACATGTTAATATTGACTTTCATTGGCTTTAAACTATAATCAGACAGCAGTAAGCTTTCTTTTTCTTGTTAATATTTTTTGTATTTTACAATCTATTTACTTCCTTTACAGAAAGAAACACTTGTGAAAAACACATCAATATATAAACAAATCAAGTAAAAAGTCCAGAGAGGATCATTCTGAATCACTATCATAACAAAAAACTGCTCATTAAACATGAATTTAAAGTAATAAGATACCAGTGAATGTTTTTAATGTACTGGAATAAACATAGAGACAGTGTCAACAAGATGGTGTCAATGAAGTTTTCTGCTTTTTTTTCTGTTTTTTATTGTTGAATTACAGTTTGTGGTTTGGTTTGATACAATCTAACGAAATACAGAGGTGAAAATAGGAACAAGCACCAAAAAAAAAAAAAAAAAAAAAAAAAAATTAAGAAAAAATTAAGAAAACACACAAAAGAACAAACACAATCATTTAAAAAAAAAAGTCATAATCATCTTAAACATCCTGCATGTACTAGTTTCAGTGTGAATCTAACTGGTTTTCCACTGCATTAACATACTAATCTAATACATTGATCTGACAGTTCATTGTTAGAGCTTCTACTTGGAACATATTTGGGTAAAACATATGAAATATCTGCTTAAAGTCTGGTCTGTTGGTTCTTTTATCACTGTTCTATAAATATTAGCTTCTCTGTTCCTATGCTGTACATTTCTGCAAACCCAGATAGTTTTGTCTTTTTCCATTAGCAGATTATTTTATTTTTTTTGCTTTATGCTTACTGTATTTCCCAGACTATAAGTCTCAGTTTTTTTTCATTGATTGTCCAGGGGTGCGGCTTATACTTTGGAGCGACTTATACCATGGAAAATACAGTAATTTAAAAAAAAATCTGCCAATGAACAAGAGAAAATTTTCCAGATCTATCATCTAAAAATAAGTTCTTATATCTCACTGAAAAGTTACTCTTTAGGTGATTGTGTCTTATTTTAAGCGTAATGAAATATTTTGACTAGAGATGAGACAAATAAATTTGGTAAGATTTAGATTTATTTTCCAGTGTATTCCCAAAACTTGAGTTTTGGGGATAAATATTGGAATGAGTCATGGTTTTGGTTCAGATTCACATTCAGACAGTTTGGTCTCTTCCCATCTGTTTACTGAACGACTGGCCTTGTTTGCACCAACAAAACATAGAGAATCTGTATGGAGATGTAAAGTATGTGCTCATATTTAGACAAACTAAGCCTTGAATAAAACCATCCACTCAGTTCATGCATGTAATTCACTTCAACCCTTAAACACCCACTGATCTAAAGTGTTTAATACCTGTTGATCCACTAATTCTATCAATACATGTAAATAACTGGTGTAAAATACAGTTTTTCATCTTTTCATGGTCATCAGATTTGACCCATTTGGATGTTCAGAGGCTCTGTAGTTACCATGGAAACACCATCATCTTCTCCAACACTGATTCACCAGTAAAACCCATGGAGTTGGATCAATGGCAGTGGATGGAAACACTGGGTTTATGTTTAATTAATGATAGATTTTTCTGAAGAAGTCACTTTTTCTTCAGTTTTCTGTTTCTGATATTATAATCCTCAACTTTAATCAGATCTTAAATGAACACTTACATGATCAGTTTAACCCCTAAAGGCCCAGTCCTACTTTTATGGCAGTTTGCAAATGAATTGTTCTCTTCGTTTAATCTTTCTTAAGTGATTTATCACCATTTGTTATAACATCTTCTATATCTTGCATATGTTGAATTTTCTATATTTCATAAAAACTCAGGGTTAATTTAAAGATTATTATATCGAAACAGAAGAAAAAGTGACTATTTCAGCAAAAACTCTCATTAAATGTACATAAACCCAGTGTTTCCATCCACTGGTTCTGATCCAACTCCATGGGTTTTACTGGTGAATCAGTGTTGGAGAAGATAACAGTGTTTCCATGGTAACTACAGAGCCCCTGAACATCCAAATGATTCATATCTGATGACCATGAAAAGATGAAGAACTGTATTTTACACCAATTATTTACAGGTTTTAATAGGATTAATAGATCAACAGGTCTTAAACAGTTTAGATCAGTAGATGGTCTTGGTTAACGGTGGAGGTTTGGGTCTTTATGGGTTAAATTAAATATAGAAAAATACTTGATTCTCACTGAAAATGCAAAATACAGAGGATAATATTACAATGAATGGTGACAAGTCACTTAATAAAGGTTAAATATAGAGAAAAATTCATTTGGGAACAGTCACAAAAGCAGCTCTGGAATCTTTATGGAATAAAATTTTGCGCAGTCGCACATATAAACCTCACCTTCTACCTTCACCTGCTCCGATGAACAAACCAGAGCAAAGACAAGTCATTTTGTGCAAAACACAGTAAAAATATCATCCAATCAAACCCCTGTTCCAGTTCTTGTTGGAGGTAAACCTGCATCATCTGGTCCCGGTCTAGACCTCTAGTGTTTGGTGGATCCGTTCATCGTCGTGGTCGTTTTGTAGTTCCTCAGCTGCTCCAAGAAGCCGGGGTTCGGAGACGCCGCCGGACGAACCGACTGGACCAACGAGAGGGCGGAGTCAAAGGAGTGGCCGTCACATGACATCAGGTAGCCCATCACCACAGCGGGCGCCCGCGACACGCCAGCGTTGCAGTGAACCAGAACCACGCCTTTCTGAGGGCCAAAAGGTGAGAGGTCACATTAAAGCTGCAGGTGTTTGGGCGTTGGCCAAAGGGGGCGGAGTTTGGTCAACGCCGGCTTCAATGGTCACGATAATTGAAGCAGTTTGTATTGGGGCTTTTCCACTCCATGGTACCGGCTCGACTCGACTCTGCACGGCTCGTTCACTTTTCCATTACAAAAAAAAGACCTGGAACCTGGGACCTGATACTAGTTTTTTAGTACCACCTCAGCCAAGGTTCCAAAATGTTGGGACCGACACCAAAACGTGACGTCACGACACTGCAGACACTGACTGGTCAGATAGTTTTCTCTGTGATAAATTAGGCAGTTCAGTGGTTTACGCCACTGACTTTGGTGCGGAAGATAGTGGACCCTTGGGAAAGGACCTCTGTGCTATATATACCAATTTAGCCACAAGGGGGCGCAAGCCTCATTGTACCGGTTCCAAGCCTGGTTGTGTCAGGAAGGGCATCCGACGTAAAAACCTGTGACAAACCAACATGTGAAGGTGATTCGCTGTGACGACCCCTGAAGGGAAAAGCCGAAAGAAGTCATCATCAGACGCAGAAGTAGACAGTGAATAATGAAACATGAATCCACATGATGACAGAACAAAACTACACCATAGACGGGTCACATAGATTCAGTCTGTGGTGGCGGACGAGCGAGTTTTGGGCGACTTTGAACAGACGACACGGAAGTAACGAGTCGACCTGAGACGAGCTGGTCTCATGTAAGTGGAAAAGAACCACAGGAATACTGAGTAGAACCGGTACCATGGAGTGGAAAAGAACCATAAGATACACGTGTCATACATACATACGGCCCGTGGAGCAAAACCAGCCACAAAAGGCGCTAATGTGGCCCGTGGGATGAAAACATTTCACTCAAGATATTTATAAAAATCATTTGAGTTCAGATTCCACATTCAGACCAATATAATCTAAGTAAAAATATTAACATAATAACCTATAAGTAATGAAAACTCCAAACTTTTCTTTGTTTTAGTGTAAAAAAGTTAAATTACATGAAAATATTTACATATATAAACTATTCTTTTCTAATAAATGTAAATAATATCAACAAATATGAACATGAAACATTTTAATAGAAGTACAGGCAAATTTAACAATATTTTTAGTTTTATTCTTGTTATTGTTCATTTTGTTCATATTTGCTATTTTTTGTAATTTTTTTTCTTATTCTTATGTTTGTTTTTTTTTTTTTTTATGTATTTATTTTTCATTTACCTAGACCCCTTCATAGACCCCTGTAGTGACTTTGTCTGACCACTAGAGGACTCTGTGGACCACTTCATCAGGTCTAAACTCTCCGTTCACACGCCGGTGTTTAGGTAAAAGAGGGTTTGCATGTTTGTTAGTTGGTGTGTTTAGATTCCCATCAGCGTCTCCATTACAGCGTCTGTTCGTCTTCACATGGCGGTGGCGGCCCAGTTATAAGCCATTCACCGCTGCCAGGAACAAACCGATATCATCACCTGCCTGAGGCTGGTAACGCAGATAAAAAAAAATACAGGACCTTTATCCAAATGTCAGAGTCCACAGAGCACAAATCAAAAGGTTTTAATCATTCATTTGCATTAAGATGCAGCTAAAGTTGCATCAAAACGTCAGAAATTGTTATTTCCATTGAATTTTTATCAACTTAATCTAAACATATGAATGAAACTTTTGTAGAGAAAATGGAAAAATAGTAAAAGTAATGAGTAATAATACATTTTATCCATAAGCACTTTTCATGACACCATAGGACACTGTACAGCACATAGAATACAAAAAATAAATAGATAATAAATAAGTAATTATGATACATGAGTGATAGAAGGGGAAAAAAGTAAGTAGAAAGTGTGAAATAGTGAGAATTAATGAGAATTATGTAATGTTCCTTCTATGAAGACCGTATTTGGACAGTGACGAAATGATGGGTGAGCTAATAATAATGTTAGCTTACTGACACAGTAAAACATACATTTTATTTGTTTCAGATTTAAGGATTAATCATCAATTTTAAGGAGAATTTAGGCCTTAATTTAGGTTTAAAACACCAACTTGCACAATAAATAGATAAAAAACCACAAAAAATGCACTAAAAGACAAAGAAAAAATGCTTAAATACTCAGAAAATACACCAAAATGTACTGAAATATATTAAATACACTATTAGAGTATTTGCTGAAGCTAAATTTCTGACTTTTTAGGACATTTTTCTGGTCAAATATAGATATAAACTTTAAAGGTATAAAGACTTTCATCATGTAATTTAACTTTTTTCACTGTTGTTCTTTTACTGGTCCCACTTTAGATCATATTGAATGTGGAACCTGAACTAAAAAGAGTTTGACAGGTCTGTTGTAAAATAAGTAGGTTTTAAGTCATGAGACATAAATGAGTGAAGATGACCTGAAACGTGTTCAGTTACATCAAAAAAATCAGAAACTGTTGTGTCTGTTGAGTTTTTATGAACTTATCATAAATATACGAATGAAACTTTTGTAAAGAAAATGGAAAAACGATGAGTAAGACTGACCTAAAACATGCAAATTGTGGGAGATTTCAGGTATGTATATATTCAGGTGTTTTTATAGTCATCTTTAATAGCATTTTTTTTTTTTTAGAGGGGTTGGACTTTGTAAATGTTTGACTTCTAGTAAAAAGCTGAGGCTCATGATGTTCATTGGTTCATGTTTTGAAAACAAGGAGATATATATCAGTATATATATCAATATATCAGACACATGGTTTTCATCATAAAAGTTTGGGATGAACTGGGAAGAAATCCTGCTTCTTTTTTTACACATTCTGGGCTTTAAACGTCCATAAATGACCAAAGAAGTGGATCCTGACACTACAAGCCCCGCCCCTCACACATACTGTATCTTATTCTGGCATCGATCCAGCTGATGTCATCATGTCTATGCATGTGCTGATGTCTGCACATTTACTGCTTCTATATGTGACACATTTGAAGTACACTGCAAAGTTGATGTTTTTGATAGAAAAATGTGAAATTTTGCCCATTATCAGTAAATGCATGAAGCAAAAATATTTTTAAAATGTATTTAAAAAAAAAAGTGAACTTTGACCTACATTTCCCAACGTAATCAGATCTATTCTGGGACACTAGCAACACTATAAACCAAATTTGGTATGAAATCAACCAATAGTTTTGCTGCTAGAGTGTTAACAAACAAACAAACTGCACCAAAAAACGATACGACATGAACATGATGAAATGTGACGTTAACGACCCAAACATCAGAAAGTAGTTTTTAAATGTTCTGTTCGTAGTTGTGAACTGGGTCACATGATGCTGCTGTTGTTGTCATGACAGCGATAATAACCAAGGGTCGTCAGGAGCCAGATGGCCTCCTGGGTAATCGGACACGGCATTTCAAAGTAAAAGCATCAGTTTGATTATCAGGGCTGGAATTACCACATATGCACACGGAGAAACATATCATAATGAGCACACACACTTCCTGTAATGATACACTGCTAATGACTGACTAATGATGAGTGTGTGTCGGTGTGTGTCGGTGTGTGTGTGCGGTGTCATGTTAAGGTGAGCTCCAGGCTTCGCCGCTAAAAGCTTGTATGACACTGAGATCTGATCTGGGCGCAGTTTAATAAAACATGAACAAAACTTCACATCTATTATTTAAGACAAAGGCTCAGGAGAGGAGATGTCCAAACAAGTGTCACATGTCAGAGGAGACCCTTCAGCCCGCTTCCTCCTACCCATAATCCTCTGGGCTTAAGGGGACTGTTTCCTGTTTTCATTTTCACTGGGCTGAGCTCCAGATGCACAACTCCAACAGGAAAATAGAAAACAGACCAGATGTTTGATGGTTACACTGGTCTATGAGTAAAAAAAAAACACACATGTCTGACCGTATTTGGACAGTGACAGATGATGGGTAAGCTGCAGCTAAACATTATCTAAGCTAATGCTAAACGTTAGCTTACTGACACGGTATACACAGTGTCAGTCAGGAAAAAATTACAATTCATTTGTGTTGGATTTGTAACAGATTAAAGGAGTAATGATGACATTTAAGGACTTCATTTTAAGGGCTTTATTTAGGACAAACACTAAAATGCCCAAAAAAATCTAAAATACTAAAATACTCAAAAATGCACTAAAATACTCATAAAATACACAATCATTTTAAGTATTTTAGCATTAATCATAAAATTTGGACAATGATGATTTGTTCTGTTATATTCATGCTTCATGTATTTGGATGGTGATAGATGATGGGTAGGCTAATGCTAAATGTTATCTAAGCTAATGCTAAATGTTATCTAAGCTAATGCTAAATGTTATCTAAGCTAATACTGAATGTTATCTAAGCTAATGCTAAATGTTATCTAAGCTAATGCTAAACATTAGCTTACTGACATTCAAAAACAGTATCAGTTGGGAAAAAATTACATTTTATTCATGTTGGATTCATGTCAGATCTAAGGAGTAATTATCAATTTAAAGGACAATTTAAGGCTTAAATTAAGGACAAATTTAAGATACCAACTTGCCCAAAAAATACAGTAAAATACACAAAAAATGCTAAATAGAAGCTGCGAAAGTTCACACCTGAACCACTCCACCCATGGATGATTGTTGGAGTTATTATACACTGAATTTCTGAGACGTTGAAGAATTTCTGACTTTTTTAAAACATTTTTCTGGTCAAATTTCAGACCAATTTACAAGGAAAACATGGTAATATCATTTATTGCATCTGTAAGTATCCTCTGTATTTTGCACAGATCTACAAATATACACAACATTTAATAACAAACAGAATATTGGAAAAATTACATTTTTCTTAAGAGATTTCATGTTCTTCATATTTAGGTTATTCATGATTTTTTGTGAAACTATAGTTTGTAAATGTAAATATTTTGATTTTATTTACATTTTCACAGTAAAACAAAGACAAACGTCTGTAGCTGTTGTTGTTTATTTGTTCTCCTGTTATTATTTTACTGGTTCTGATCCACTTTAGATCATATTGGTATGAATATGGAACCTGAACTAAAATAATTAATACCTTCACACGTTCATCCACTCTTTGACACTTTGGTGTTTGCTCATGGGTCGTATGTTTAACACTCCTGCATGAACTGATCAGGTTTGTCGTCGGGTTAAAGTCCAGTCGCTCTGTTTAACCTGTATTTTATTCCGCTGTGTGTTACCTCTTTGTGAACTTGTTTGATGAAATCACAACAGTCCTGGATGTAAAGCAGCAGATCAGTGTCTGGATGATCCTGGATGCTGACGGTTTTATAGATGAACAGATCAGGGAAAACGTTCTCCACTCCAAACGCCACGTTCAGGATGTGAGAAACCTAAAACATGGATGTTCAATCTGTTGGATTATTTGTTATTTGTTGGTATAAATAAACAGTATAAATAAACAAACCCATGTGCTTCATGTCTTCTCGGGTAAAAGTGAGCATATGGAATAGAATAGAATAGAACAGAATAGAATAGCAGATAATAGAAAAGAAAAGCATAGAACAAAACACAATAGAACAAAACAGAATAGAATAAAATAAAATAAAGTACTTTATTAATCCCAAAAGCTGATAAATTGGTTCATAACAGCAGCATACAATAGAATACAATAGAAAAATAGTTAAATAAAGGTTATTATATATGTTAGATTATATTTTATGCACATTTTGTTCTTCGTGTTATTAAAGGTTGAATTAAAAGTTATTTATTTGTTTTCGGTCACAATTCAAAGGTTCATTTTTGCATGATTTTTGTAAACCATGTTACATTCCTACACTAACACCCTTCAACCAAAATACACATTTAACATTTGACCTAGCACGAAAAATAATAATAATGCAACAAATTAAAAATAAAAATGATGTGTGCTTTTAGCAAATATGGCATTTACAGTTAAAAAAATATGACAGTTATTATTTGGTATTTGTGTTTATGGCTCAAAACGTAAAAGAGTTAAAAACAAACTGTATGAAAAACATTTTGATATTACCACAAGATTATGATTATGAGTTTTAGGTGTTTAGAAGGACCTCTGTGGGTGAGATAATGGAGGATTAAAGTAAAAAAAAATAAATACAGAACCAGACACAGCTCATTCTGGGCTTGTTTCTGAGTTTTTTAACGTTATATATTAATAATAAAACCATCACGTCTATGAAGGCACACATGGAATTATGTCATAAATCAGATTTTAGATTCTGTAAATTTGCCATATTTTGATTCTGTAGCAGATTTAAAAAGTATTGGCAGTAAAGTCTGTGATAAAACATCAGATTCAGCTGTAAATTTACAGAAAATTAAAGTGAATAAAACACACGAATCTGTGCGACTACTGAGTGGATCAGGAAACAGACTCTTCAATTCTATTTAATGTGTTTAAATGTCGTATTTCTTCTTGAAAATACAAAAAAAACTGTCCTAAGATTTGTATTGTAGTATCAAAAACAGTAATAAAAAAAATTATTCCAACTGAAGTATGTTCAACCGAATATCATCCAAATAAATTATTATTTATATCATATTATTTATGATTTGTTATAATTTCTTTGTCATTTGCCTTGTTTTTTATTTCAAGTATTTCAGTTATATTGTAATTATTATTTGTTATACTTTAAGGAGGAGGGTCTGTATAAACCTAATAGGCTTCTCCGTTCTCCTGCAGTGTTTTTTTTTTTTTTAATTATTTTACTTCACTTTTGTACTTTGTATTTTTTGTGGAAAAAAAAAAAAAAAAAGGTTTTGTGCTCAAATATTTTATTAAAGCATCAGTGTAATAAAACATTCCTACTCTCAAAACCATGAGGCTTTAACAGGTTGGAGATGCAAATGAAAACATTAAGGATAAATATTATGACATTTAATAAATTATACTTTTAATACAGCATTTTTATTTTACAGCATCGGTACTTTTATTTTCTAACTGTATTTTATTGTACTTTTTTTGTATAACTGTACTTTTACTGTTGAATTAATAAAATCTTACACATCACAGTAGTTTTATATTCATTTGACTTTTACTGTAAAACAATTTGTGTATAAGACATGATATGTGCAGTGTTTCGTGTTTGAGCTTAAGTACCTTGTGTTTTCTTAAAGTACCAAAGTCATGTGCAGCATCTTGTGAACCTGCACACACACACACACACGCACGCACACACACACACACACACACACACACACACACACACACGCACGCACGCACGCACACACACACACACACACACACACACACACACACACACAAACAGGGTTAGCTGATTACACAGTAATTACATCATAATTACGAGGGTAATCAAGTAATTACTGAGGTAATGACACACTAATTAATTAGTGGATTAGTGAGGTAATTAGTTATCTGGTCCATCGGGTCATCATAGGTGGTTTTGGGGACAGGTTCCAGTGTCTAGATCTGGTCTTGGTCCTGGATCTGGACTTAGACCTGTCTCTGGAGGTGGATGGATCTGCCGCAGGTCATGGGGTCGCCCTGGCTCGTTGGGTCACGTCTAGCCCCACCCCACCCCCCACGTCCAGGGATCAGGCTACATCCTCTGATGGACAGGTTTAAAGAGTTTCATCACATCTCAGGTTGACACAGAGACGCGGGTGTAAATAAAGATGGCCGACGCCGTTTAACCACATGGTGTTAACCTTTTGACATCTGCAATTTTGAAATCTGCACTTCATGTTATAAAAGGTCGTCGTATTTTCACTATTTGTATTCGGTCCGAATTCAGAAGTTATTAATTTTTGTATGATTTATTTATTTTTTAATCCTGTCCCATCCACTAAATATCAACACATTATAAAAAATATTAAATTCCACCACTAACATTAACATTTGACCGAGCACAAAAATACTAATATATATTAACAAATGTTGGTGTTAATCATTGACATTCCACGATAAAGATTTAAAAAAAAAAAAAAAAAAAAAGAAAGAAAGTAATCCAATTTTCATGTAGAATATCGAAAAAAAATATGACCATTATTAAGTATTTGATATTTCACTTTATGGCTCAAATTGCTGAAATATAAAAAAAATAAAAAATAAAAAAGTTTAAAACAAACTATGTATGAAAAAATTAATCCTTTTCAGACATTTGGTTTGGGGAAATACTGTTCAATGTTTTTCACAATTTTCTGACTGAAAAACTAATCAATTAAATAAGAAAGTGATCAAAAAGTTAATCAGTAATGAAAAGAATAATGTCTAAACTACAATTTGAATGTTTGACTTCAAATAAATCATCAAATACAGCTGGAACTGTTTCTATTTCTGCTGTTTTACTGCATTTATTTATCTTTTACTACACTTTCATCTTAATTTTTTTATCAAAGTTTCTTTCATTATTGATTGATCAATAATAATAATAATAATAAGATTATGGATTGATTAATTAATTAAAAAGTTCATGATGATACTGTACTTCTACATCTGTTTATTTATCTTTTTTCATCATAGTGATTTATTGTTATTATTATTATTATTATCAGCAGAAATTTATAGACACATAAAAATGTTGACAAAATGATGTGACTCATCTGATTCCCCCCTGATGTGACTCACATCAGTTCTTTAGTTTTCTTTTCATTTATGGTCTGAAACTACATTATTTTGTTTTTTAGATCATTTATCATAAGCTTAATAAATGCTCTAAATGACGTTCTATATTTGTCACTTGTGAGACTGGTTTCTATTTGTTCGTGTTCTGTTTGTTTCAGTATTAAAACATTCACGCTGTCAGTTAAATAAGCCACTGTTTCTGATTAAACTGCGTCACATGGTTCATAATGTTCCACTAATACAGTCCAGAAAGAACAAAAAAAAAACTCACATAAAAACCTAGAACAGGGGTGTCAAACTTACAACAACAAAAAAATACATTGATGATATTAACAATCATTGGTGTTAAAATCATTTTAGTTTAGGTTTCACATTCAGAACAATATCAAAAGTAAAATAATAATGTAATAACCTATAAATCATGACATATACAAATGTTCTTCCATCCTTGGTCTCATCAGATCCTCCTTCTGTGTGTTTTCTGTATTAATCAGATCTCAGGTCAAATCGAAGCTTTGATGTTGGCCATTTCAGACTTTGATTGACAGGTATGATTGACAGCTTGTATACGACTTTTGAACATTCTTTTGTATTCTTTTTCCAGTTAAATATTTGTTCCACAGGTTCCACTAACAATACCAACAATTTACTGTTTTACCTTGTCCATATCCTGACATCCAGCAAAGTGAAAGTTTTATCTTTTTCGCATTAAACAGTTGTCTTGATCAGAAACTGCATAATGCAACTGTTTTTTCTGATACAGTTAAAAAATATATATTTTTACTTATTCATTTATATTTTTATGGAATGCTCTTTACAGTGGACAGTATTTTTTAAAGTAAAACCATGAAACTTTTGTCCCCTACAGAGGACAAAAACACATTGCTGGGTCTCAAGAAGGTACGTTAGCATTTAGCATTAGCACACTTATCACAGCTCCGCCCCTTTTATCCAAATACGGTCACTTTCATCAACAAAAACACAACCCCTGTTCTTCAAAACACCAGTTTGTTCTGGACTCACCCAGCAGCAGGTACGGCTTCACGATGCCGACCTGCACATCCCAGGAGGTGTCAGGGACGTATCCCAGGGTCCTCTCCTGCGGGGCGGGGTCGTCCACCACCGTGATCATGGACCCCTTCCAGGTCTCGATGATGCGGCGACCGCTCAGTGACGTCACACGTGTGCACTGTTTCTTCAGGCGAGTCCGAGAAAAACTCTGGATCTCCTCGGCCAGGGAGTGCATGACTGGACCGGGACCAGCACCAGGACCAGGACCAGGACCAGAAAAGAACCACATCAGACCGGTTAAGGACCGCAGAACTCACACAGGACTCTTGACACTTTGACATCATTATTGTTTTTAATTTAAGGTTAGTTCAGGATGAAAACTAAGAATTAATAAATAATAAATATAAATTATCCCTGTGATTAATTGTGGTCTGGAGATCCTGTCAGTAGACCGCATTGACCCTCTGGCAACTTCCTGGTTCAGTGTCACATGGTTTGCTTAAGCCCCGCCCCTTTAGGAGACTATCTGTGGATCCTGAGCCGTTTATTTCAACGGGAGGAGACAAAATCATGAACTTATTTATTTTTTATTTTTTAATATTTACTTTTTTGTTACTAATTTCACAGATTTTTGATGAATTTACTTCACCCTAAAAGTAAAAAAAAAAAAAAAAAAAAAAAACCCACAAATATTGGACCCATTTTTATCAAGTATCACCTCTGAAACTGACATTAAATCCATGTTTATCAAACACATAAATCAGGTGAAAATGGACATTAATTTATGAAGTCTCATGAGATGCTCCGTTTTCTCTGTTTTGATATAATAACCTTTGGATTTACTCTGAGCTTGAATGAACATCTACTTGATCAGTGAATTAAATATAGAAAATACATGATTTACACTGAAAAATGTAAAACGTAGAGGATAATATTATAGTAAATTGTTATAAATGACTTGGTAAAGTTTAGTAGAGAATAATAATGAAAAATACATTAATTTAAAAACCCGGATGTTTTAAATTTATCCTATAATTACCCAAATTTGACAGTTTTTATTATACTATTTGTCACATTTTATTACTAAATACTGAAGAAAAAAAACAACTGAATTATGAGAACCATTAAATGAACAGCACCATTAATAAAATGTCTATTTACTGTTAAACCCTGAATTTTTCATGGGAAAAAATTAAATCTGGTAAAGCTGTTTTATTTTACTGCGAGAAAGTGAATAATTTATTCAGTTAGTGCTATTGAACATACAGGAAAATATATGATTTACACTGAAAAATACAAACTACAGAGGATAATATAATAAATGGTGATAAATCACTGGGTAATGATTAAATGTAAAGATAAATTCATTTGAAGGGTCCTCAAACACTAGTTCTGGGTTTTAATGGGTTAAAAACAGGTGCATCTGTAAAGTGACATCTGCTGTTGGATGTAATTTATGCATCAACATGTGAATATCCACATGTATGTGCATCTGTATGACCGTTTCATCCTGAGGTTTAAGCTGATTTATTGAAAAAATACAATAAACAAATATATGTGGAAACAGATGTGGGATACAAAACAATAATGACAAATGTCATAATTTAAATTAGAATAAATATAATTTCATTGGTTTGTTTGGCTTAAATTGTTATCTTTGTTTCTGAAATGCCTCAGAGATGGTTTTGAGTTAATTTCTAGTCCTAGAGGATGGATCTGAAATGATCCGGTCAGGGAGTAAATGAGTAAATGAATAAAAAGCCCCAAAATTTAACAAAAACTGAGAAAATAATCAATAAATCAAATATAAATGAACAAAAAAAAAAACATAAAAATCAACCAAATGCATAAAAATGAGCAAATAAATGAAAACATTGATGTTTATAAACTATATGGACATAAATATTGGGACACATCATGTCTAAAGTTGTAAGATGTTCCTGGTTATGATGATTTGACATAAAAACATCAATATTTACTTAAAGTTTAATGGTAGATTTTTATTCCTCAGTGAGATCTGATGAAAGTAGATGGTTAGATATTATTTAGAATCAGAGCATGAAAAATATTTTAGAAATTTGGAGGAGGAACATTTAAAATCATAATCATAGATTTAGAAAAAACAACAAAAACCAAAATCAGTGTAAAGAGAAATGTAAAAACCGTCACTGAGACATTTTGAAAACAAACATAATAATTTAACCCAAACTAACAAATGCAATGATGTGTATCCCATAATATAAAACTATATTCTGACATTAGTCATTATTGTTTTGTGTCTCAGACCCCTGTTATAAAAAACACCTGAACACCATGCTTTGTGTGGTTCTGTGGGTTTCAGAGTGTGTACCTGTTGGTTCAGATGGACCGGATCGGATCAGAACTCGTCAGGTTCAGCTGCTCGTCTTCAGTCCACTTTAAGAAAAAACAAAACCAAAGACACAAACCCCTGATCCAGATCAGTTTCCAGGTTCCAAACTCATTCGCGCCTCATCTCCTCTGTCCCAGTTTGATGCAGTGGAGCGTCCCGGTCCGGTCCAGTTTAAAGGCTAAACCTGGTCCAGACCAGACTCCCGTTCTAGTCTAGACCGAGGTGAACTTTAAACTGGACCTGGACTCTGCTGGAGGTGAGACTGAACGCTGCTGTAACTGGACACCTGCGTCTGTCACTGACACTGTTTTATAACCAGAAATATTCACAAACTCACATAAAACAGAACAGTTCGAGTGCATTAATGATCATGTCATTAAACTAAAGTCCACGTCTGTATTTTTATGGGTTTAAACATTTAGAATTAGTGCATAAACACAAATGGAGAAACAGAACTCATCAATACATATACAATACAATATATACATAATTTAAAAAAATATATGAATATATATATTTAGAATATCATGGTATCTGTAAAAAAAAAAAAAAAAGTCATTAAAGTCAGTAGAAATCAATTAGAGTGTTTTATTGTTTCCATTGTGTCCACTAGGGGGAGACAAAGCCCCACTTTAATAACCTGATGATTTAATTCACTGGAAAACTGGAAAGAAAAAAAAAAAAAAAAAAAAAACTGAAGCAGGACCATGAGTTTGTTATGATCAATTAAGATAAAGATTTAGATACCAAAAGTGTCAACAATTTAGTTTGGTTACTTTTACTTGTTAACAATATTTATTTTATTTTTTAATGTATTTATTTCTAATATAAATGTCAAAACACAGGAAAATAAATAAATGAAACACACGAACATGAGACATATAATACATATTCAAGAAATATAATGAACAAATATGAACAAAACAACAACAATAATATGTAAAAACATGTAAAGAATGAGAAACGTGAACTAAAGTAACAAAAAATAAGAAAAAATTACAAAAAAAGAACAAATATGAATAAACAACTATAAAAAATTTTAAAAAGAGAAACATGAACAAAATGAACAGAAATAACAAAAGCACACAAAGATGAACAAAATAAAGAATATCAAGAATAAAACAGACGAAAATTTAGCAAAACATGAACAGATTGAACAAAAATAAACACAAAAATGAACAAATATGAATAAAATGCGCAAACAAAAATAAAATGCGCAAACAAGAAAAAAATGTGCAAACAAACAAAATGCTAAAATGACACTTTCTTCAGTATTTCATGCTGTTTATATTCATTCAGGTTAATCTGATTTTTTTTAAAGGGTAGTTTTTTGTAAATATTTTCATATAATTCAATTTTTTTTTATTTACACTAACAAATAAAGTTTGTTTTTGTCATTATTTATGGGACATTCTGTTCGTATTTTACTTCAGATCATATTTATCTGAATGTGAAACCTGAACTAAAAGGATTTTAACTATTTATTGAATATAAATATCTTCAGTGTAACTTTCATCCTTTGTCAGGGATCGGACCCTCATGTGGCCGGTTTTGGCCCGCGGGCCGTATGTTTGACACCTTTATTCTCCCTTAAATAACTCCATATGATGTATTTATTTCATTTCTATCGTCCAGACGCAGCAGAACGGGAAGAATTATTAACGTCATGATGCATCTGATGCGACTGGATAGTTTAGTGGTTTACAGCGCAGACTTTGGTGCAGAGGGTTGCCAGTTTGAATCCCAGGTGGGCTCTTGGGCAAGGCCCTTTACACTATGCCTATACCATGTAAGTCACTTTGGATAAAAGTGTAAAATAATGTAGATTTGCTTAATGACCTCTGACCTCTGCTGCAGCGCCACCCTGTGGACAAACACACACGTTTAAAACACCATTACCTTACATGTGTGGCTCTGCTTTCAGTGTGTGTGTGTGTGTGTGTGTGTGTGTGTGTGTGTGGACAGCTGCAGTCTTATTTATGTTGGAAAAGATTCTGGTAGTTTCCAAGAATATTTCCACATAGAAAGAGAGAGAAGCAGTTTTCTGGCTGAAATCGGACCTTTTCATTCCTCCATTTACTTACACACATGCACGCGCGCACACACATGCACACACACACTGATCCAAACAGCATTGTGGGGACACACACACACACACACACACACACACACACACACACACACTGACATAATGTGATTTTATTCCCAGGCCTCTTATCCCGACTCTAACCATGAAACCTAGATGTTTAACCCTTGACCTTTCCCTAATGTCATCTGACTCTAATCTGGACCCTGAAAAGGCCATTTGAGGCTCTGAAACGTCCTCAGTTTGCAGGTCAGGACTTAATGTGACCGACTTCATGTAATCACATGTTTAATTAACCCTGAATCAACAATTGACCCTCACATTTACTGATTTATGTCACGAGGAGTTCCACATAAAACCCAGAGGAAACATACTTTTTATCTTAGCGTTCATTCTCATGGCACGTGTTTGAAGGTTGTACTTTTAACCCTAAAACCCTTTATATACTCAGTGATTTATCACCTTTTATTTTAATGTTATCCTCTGTATTTTTGCATTTGTCAGTGTAAATCCTGTATTTTATATTTAATTCACGGATCATGTGGATGTTCATTAAAGCTTAAACTAAATTCAACAGTTATTATATCAAAAACAGAGAAAACTGAAGAAAAAGTGAGTTTTTCAGTCATTAACTGAACTTAAAACAACAACCTTATTTTGTTAAAAAAAAAAATCACTTTTATTCATTTTCCTTTTTGTTCACCTTGTTGTTGTTCAACATTTTTTCTCAAATTTTGTTTGGTTTATGGCCTGTTTTCTTCACGTAATTTATTATTTTGTTGATTTATTATTCACTTTTGTTCATTTCATTAATCACACGAGCTGTTTTTGTTAATTTTGTTGCTTATTTTATTCTGTTTTACTTCATTTCAGTCAAAGCTTTGCTTATTTTTTCAGGTTTTCTAAACTTTTTGTGATTAAAAAAACATATATTATTTAATATAAACCCAGTGTGTCCATCCACTGTCATTGATCCAACTCCATGGTTTTTACTATTGAATCAATGTTGTAGAAGATGACAGTGTTTCCACGGTAACTACGGAGCCTCTGAACGTCCAAATGGGTCATATCTGATGACCATGAAAAGATAAAAAAACTGTATTTTACACCAATTATTTACATGTATTGATAGAATTAGTGGATCAACAGGTTTATTTCTAGTGTTTTTTGGGTCTTTGAGGATTAAGACGAGTCCCTAATGTATTGATTTATGTTAAAAACTGAGGTGCAGCGCCTTGTAAAAAAAGAAAAACCTGTTAGATCTAGATCAACAGAGGTCAGATTGTTTTACCTTTTCAGAAAATGAAGGAGTGATGAGGAGGAATACGAAGAGGAGAGGCTGATGGAATGTGTGCGTGTGTTTCACTGATAAGGTTCTCCTGCCAAATACAAGGTTTTACGTCAGAAACACAAACACGCTTCAAGAGCTGCAATCATGAGAACAGAAGAAGAAGAGGAGGAGGAGGAGGAGGAGGAGGAGGAAGAACAGAGGATGGAGGGGAAAGTGCTGACTCAGGCTCCTGGATGTTGATGCATGAGTCAGAAAATCCTGTGTGTGCGTTGGCTGGAATTCAATCCGAACATGGGAAGCTCCTCCAACATCTGACAACCATTACCGCTATCACACACACACACACACACACATGCACACACACACACACACACACACACATGCACACACACACACACACACACATGCACACACACA
>JAPSES010089719.1:0-22430 GCA_029822895.1 Maxillicosta whitleyi | reverse complement strand
ACCCCCCCCCCCCCCCAAAAAAAAAAAAAAAAAAAAAACTGGCTGGCTATAAAACTGTGAATGGAATACTTTAGATGGAGATTCTGACTCATAGAGTGAGGACTCAAGAAAAATTAATCATTTTCAATGTCACATTACTAAAACCAATTGTTAGTCACATATTTTTTCATGGTCAGTGTGTCCCAACTGCTCCTTATGTTTGTATTGTACAGAATTCAAACAATAAAATAAGTTAAAAAAAAAAAAAAAAAAAATCTGAACAGAATTTGCTTTATTAAATCAAATTAAGTAAAATTAAACCGTATTAGAAAATAAACTGAAGTATCATAGTGTGAAAATGAGTCATCAGTAAAATCAGTGTAAATGTGCATGAGTGAACATGTGCTGAGGTGATTGTTGAAGGCTGCGAAACAGGAACAACGTTAACAGAACATAACCAAACCAAAATCTGAAGAACCAAGGCGGTATGAGCTGAGCACAAGGGTCCGAGCAGAGACGAGACCTCAATGGTACTGCAGGCAGGCTTTTTAAAGACAGGAACTCCTGGGCGCTTAGTCGAATGTGTGAATAAATTGAAGTTAAATGGATTTAAATTCAGAAGTTTACTTTTGATCACACCTCTTATCCTTTAGACCATGTAAATTGTCACCTGCTCATTCATGTCTGGACATGCCAGTCTCAGAGCTTTCGGTTAAACAGTAGCTGCTGAAGGAGCTTCGGTGCTGACCATATAATGTTACCATTTATTTGTGTATTTGGACCCTAATAGTTTAGAAAGTTTGAATCTGAACCCTCCAGGTGCTGCAAAACTATCTTTAGTAGCTCTTTTTACAATGTGGTGGGTCACAACAAGCAGTATACGCAGCACCCCAAGACGTGAAATTTGCCCCACATGGGTTTACTGGTCATTGAAAGGTTAACCTACAGACAAATGAGCGGATCAGAGCAGGACAAACTTATCTACGTCACAATGTCATAAGCCCCGCCCAGAGCCATGTATGGTATGCCCACGGGCTCATCCCAGAAGAAGAACAGCGGACAGAAGCTAGGTGATACATTAGCATTAGCCTACCGTTCGGATACGCTCTTCGACAAACGAATCGGAATTGGCCGTTCGTCTTCATCTTCATCCTCGTCTGATTCAGGGTCGTAGACGTACGGTTGTATCTCCAAAGACTTTTTATTAAATCCCAAAACTTTACGGACTTTCCATCAACAGATCGCTGCGGGTCGACCAACACTCAGCTGGGCGTTTCCTTCCTCTTCCTGTTTTTTTTTACCCCCTCCTTGTTTAAACCAATCAGAGGAGCCTTATTAACGCATCATGAATATTCATGAGGGACACCAGAAAAGCCAGTGTTCAACCACAGACCTTCTTCTAGCTTACAGAAAACAGCTTCAAGCAAGAGAAATAGGACATCATTTTTCACAGAAATGATGCACAATGAATTCAACCATAGTGGAGACACAGCAGTATGAATGAAATAATGATAGAAGTTGACCTTTAATCATTCATTTTTTTGAGGCAACCACTTTTCTCAGTTGTTTTTAGTAAACTCAAACGATCTGGGTTTAAAGTCTACAACCACCATCCAACTAATACGCAGTAAAACATACTCGAGTTTCTATTTTAACTTGAACTTTCTTATAAATATGTTGTTAGTATTTGCACCTCTTGGTACTGACTGACATTTACTGACAGATCCGAGCATGCATGGTATTGTAACGATTTAGCCAATATGCTTCACTAACAACAAATTGCCAAAAACATATTCAGAGGAGCTCGGTGTTTGTCCCGAGGGGTTTATAAAAAATTAATATCAACTCTCGACCTGCATTACTAGACACAAATATCCCATTACATTTCTATTCGGCCCACATATAATAGGATGGCGATGATGCGTACCACTTCATTGCATCCCACTTGAAGCTATGCTCATTTCATTTATTTATTTTTTAATTTTTAATAATAGCTCATAAATTACTCAAGATATAACTGTGTACGATGCAAATTGTGCTCGTGATAGGCACTTTAGGACGTAATGAATCTCCGTCCATGTTTTTTGAGCGCATTACACTCCTTCAACATGCTATTTTTCAGGATATCTTTACATGCCAGTGGATATGAGCTGATTTCTACAGAATAACACCTTTAGGTAGCTGTAATCCAAGACCAGGAGCAATGTCTGCTATCATGGGAAAATCATCCCTCATCTTATTTTGCTCCCATCTTCTTGTGCGTGACTTGATTCTCTAAACAATTCTCTTTTCAGCTGGTATTGCATGTGGATGGTGGGTGCTATTCAGCAGCGGATCCTCCACTGTAATGACATGTATGGTATGATTGGTGGGTGCATGGAGAGCACGTTGGTGGGCCGAAGCGAACATTTCCAAGACACGTAAGTACATCTCACAGCTTTCATGAGTTGTTACATTACATCCTTCACCTTTTACCGCTGTGTTGGGTGCTCAGGTATACATTTATACCCACTGCTACTTAGCGTGTGCGTTACATGATGGATGTCCTAACTTCAGATAACCATTTCTCTCACTAATGACCACAGCGAGCTTTGCGTGACTGCAGGTAATGTGAAGAAAATGCTTAACTGACAACCAGTCAAAGGGCAAGACAAAGCAACAATATGACCTTACTGTTCACTCATTAAAGCCCAACAGATCTTGACAGACATGAAAGTGCAAACCAGTGCTGTAGGCTGTGTGTTGACCGGTGATAAGGTCAGTAGAAACTCTTCCCAAGAGGTTATACTGCACTTTTCACCTGCTCAAGAGGGAGAAGTCTTTGTAAGTGTAGTCTATCAGAGGCATCCAAATGTAAGTGATGCATTCATAGTGATGGAGGAAATGGAACATTTCTTTTGATTGATTTATTCACATATCTATTAAGAAGGAGAACCGAGTGTAAAAAATATAGCATTTCATTTGTTTATTTGTACCATACTTTGAAGTGAAAAAAGAACTAAGAAAAAGCAATAACAACAAGACGTCAGTTACATTACGCACCCATCACTGGTCATTAACCACAAAATAGTAACAAAATACAATAAATGTAACATTAATATACATATGAATCAACACATAAACACAGTTTGAGAAGGTACAGAAAGAAGCAAAGGCTTGTCTAGTCCTGTCCCTTCCTTACTTTCAGTGTCAGGTTCATAACCAAATATATTTCCTTCATCAGCTATTTATCACATTAAATTAGATAACAAGGGGTAACTAGTGATAGGTTCTTTGTATTGTTTGTACCACTAATGTGCAACCATTCTGCCAGGAATAAACATGATCACATAGAGACGGAACTATACAGGATATAATACGTAAACCCCAAACTACATATTAAACTCATCAACAATACTCCCATTACACATCCCAACATATGAAAGTGGTCTGACTATTCAATGTATTTATATGAGTCGATTAGCATTTGTCTTTTAAGAAGCAGTTTATTATTACATGACTCGAAAGTATCAAGTTTATTCCAAAACATTACATTTTGCATTTACATTATGTGAAATGAGACACCTTGAGAAGCTGAAGGGCTTTTTAAGATAAATAAATAAATAAATAAATAACAATAATGCGACACATTTTACAGTAAGACAAACCACACACACTCATGAACATGAATAAAGGTAATAATAATGATAATTCCCCTAACCTAAAACTAATATAAGTGAAAGAAAATAAAGGGATTAGAGCAGTGGTTCCCACATTTTTTGGCTGTAACCCTATTTTAACATCACAAATTTCTGACAAAATTCATTTGTCTTTGATCATGTAATAGTTTGCTATACTATGTTTCAAATAAACATTAAATCTAGAAAACATTTAGTCTATATAATGTATATTATTATGGACAGAGGCAGAAAAGCCAGGTTCAGATTACTGCACAAAGTGATTTTCCTTGGTCAGGATATGTAGTCAGTCCAAATTTTATTTACAAGGATGAGAATTAATACTGAACAAACAATAACTAAACTATGAATTATGAAAAAGCTGCAGCATCTGAAACTGACCACAGTGAACATGTGACACATAAACAGTACCACAGTGCTTCAGATTCACAGTTTGTCTTCTATGTATGTGATTGTTTGTCAACTCACCTTATATTTTTTATCAGAATTTTTTTTTGTTTTCATCAGTTACTAGAAGTTTCAGGCGACCCCACGTAGGGTCCTGACCCCAAGGTTGAAAAACACTGGATTACAGCATAAGAGGGATAAGGTCAAGCCTTCCAACAAACATTTCTCTGAGTACCCCATAATTGTTTATCAGCAGCAGTGGTTGTAGGTTGTCTGATTACCAAAAATGTTCAGTTGTTGGTTGTATTTAATAACATAAATGGCTGAATGGGACAGAACAGCACGATCAACAACCTGGAGGGGGCGGGGCATGAAGTGGTTCATTTACATTTATTTGTGTATTTGGACCCTAATAGTTCATAAACGTTGTATTTGAACCCTCGAGGGGCTGAAAAGCTACTTTATTCTCACTTCGGCAAAAATCAAATAAATTCCTACAACACATTTCATTTCTTGCTTAATTTGTTGCGTCTATAACTAGTTTCATCACATTTGCACATATATAATCAAGAGTTCAGACATTTCTCCAAGTACAGTACCACATAACTGTTCATCAGCAGCAGTGGTTGTAGTAAAAACTGAAAATATGTCTAAACTTTGATCCCATTACCAAAAAGAGTAGAGCAGCACAGCCAACGACCTGGAGGGGGCGGGGCTTATTTACATTTAAAGGGCCAGCCCTCATAACCACCTTTCTGGTGTCATTACTCAGAAATAGTGTTGAAGATGGACATGTGGAGTGGAATTAATGAAGAATTCAGACCCAACAAAGCATTTATAGTTTATGTAGACCACAGGGAAATGTTTGAAAATGTATAATTCCATCTTTAAAAAAAACAAAGCAGAAATAAAACGCAGTCCTTTAATACAATGGACTTAATAAATCCTGGTGAAAATCGTTTTCTGTTATGTCAGGTGAGCTTTCTTGCGTTGCAGGCAGCACTGACAGGCATCAGAGTTTTTATTTCTTATTTTTTTAAGGCTACTATAAATGCATCAGGGGTCCGGAGCGTCCTCCTTTCCACGTCGTTCCATCCTCAGTGTGTGTATGTATATATATATGTGTGTGTGTGTGCGTGTGCGTGCGTGCATGTGGAAGATCCCCTCTGACTCCTCCGTGTATGTGTGCGCGCATGAGAAAGAGACAAGACTTCGCTCGCAACCGCCTGCACCTCAATCCGCTCCGCATCCCTACCACCACCACCACCACCGGACCGCAGTGGATCCAGCCCAACGGACGGGGAATAAACCTACACATCCACACACACATGATGTAAACGAGGGTTCCACTGTGCGCGTTTCACGGGTGTGTGTCTTTGGAGGAGCGTAATTACTGCCAAGCTTTTTCTTTTTTCTTTTTTCCTTTCCTTTCTCTCTCTCTCTCTCTCTCCCTTGCGCTCTTGCCTCAGTGGTTAAGTGGGATGCAGGATACGCAGCATCACCGGTTCCGTTCGAATAAAGCCTAATATGTGCTAGACCTCCGAGTTCAGTTCAGTGGGCCTATCAGAATTCAAGACAAGAAAGAAAATTATCATCCAAAAACTCTCCCCTGGTCTTAAAATGACTGCTTTCCTCCTGGAGATAAAGTGAGGGATAATTTGTTGCAACTATTTGGGATGTGGATTTTTTATTGTTTTTGATTTTTTATGATTTTTGGGGCTTTTTCTTTTATTTGACTCTTAATGCCACATGAAGCAGGAAATTATTTGGACATCTGAAGAACAGATTTAACTGGACTGTTACTGATCTTTTATCGGTAACGCATTTTTTTTTTTTTTTTATATATAAATCTGCCCAGAGTGTCGGTGGAGGGAGGCGCGGAAAAAAAGATCTAGAGAAAGAACTACACACACTGGGGGAAACTGAGTTACATTGCAATTACGCTTTTCTTGCAAAACGGCGTATTCCTGCATGCAGAGGACACACACACGCACTGAAACTGGCCAGAGAATTTATTCAAAGACAGCCAACACGCAAAGATAACAAGGTAAGACTATTAAGTTTGTAAAGTGCAGATATAGTGCGTTAAAAGAGTGCGCATGGTTCATGGGTTTATTACCAGTGTGAAACAGAAAGCTGCGTCAAACACTATAAATCCGACGCGTTGGGCAGGTGCTCCATCACACCACAGAAGTTGATATGTTTATTCACAACGGCTGCAAAAGAAACACATGTAACCTGTTTGATTTCAGTCCAAATAAGTCATTAGTCATAATTCTGCAGGGTGCATTGTCTCTGGTTCAACTCTTGTGTCCAAATTGTTGCTTGTGGAGCTGAAGGGACCAGGAGCCCACGGCGCACGCGGGTCCTTCCACGGACCATTATCTTGGTCTGTGTAGAAGAGGCTCAGTCGTGACAGATGATAAAAATGACTTACTGTGATAAACTATTCACTTTAAGCCCAAACCGTACTGATCAGTGGTGACATTTTAAAGGCGTTGTGATTTAACGCACCCTAATGGACTTCATTACTGGACTTCATCTGTCAGGTTGTTCTTATTTAAAAAAAAAAAAAAAAAAAAAAAAGGAAACAAGAATAATAGTAATGAACGTGATGCTGTAAAAATACAATCAGGAAAGAGGCTGGGAAAACACATTACTTCACTTCTGGCACCACCTTGTGGTTCACTTTAATGTGTTTTGGCTCCATTAATAGCATCCACAGGTCCATCCATTCTGCATCACTTTAAACGATGCTTGATGCTTCAAATCCCTTTTTTGTTTATCCTCTAAAAGCTATAAATGTAATGATCGGTAATAAATAAAAATGAGTGCTGATTATGAGGCAATAAAATGAACAGCAGATATAGTATATTCCCACTAAATGCTTGTGCTCATTAAAACATAAGGCAACATCGTCACTTAACTTTAGGCTTATATTATTACATACAAACATTCCAATAAATAACAGTAAGAATAAACACCATGCTTTCCTTCTGGTTCAATACATATTTGGTTTTCCTATTAGCAGCATTTCAAAATATTATTTTTTTTCTCCACTTCTTAAATCAGTTTGTTTTTCTTCTTTGGCAGCCCCTCATGTTTCAGGAAATAGTCATAACTTTATTGGCAAATGCTTGGGGATATTCACCTGTTGGCGCTCCACTGGTGCCAGCTGACTACGAACATTTCTGCAAGCTCAAGGACTTTGGGTTGATCCAAAAATGCTGCATCCATAAACACAAACTACTTTGCTGACTGTGTTGCTGTAAGTCAAATATTTGCTCTACAGAATCAATTTCATGTTCATAAGTCTATCTCCAGCTGAGCCGTCCAGTTCACACAGTATTTGATTACAATGGCTACAGCTGGTGCCACAAAAGAACACCCAAGTGTTGACAGGGCAGTAATTGGGTCTAGTGATAATGTCAGTTTGTCTTTGTACGGTATTAAGTTGGACGCATATCAACATTGTTTCACTTTGTTTCCAAAAACAGAGAGTGGGGAGTGAATGAAAGCTAGAAATAACAGCATGAGACAATTAGTCATGAGGATAATCAAATTAAGAAAACTCATTGTTATCGGACTGTCAAGTGCACGATATTAATAAAACACAACTCTCCATGGAAACTGAGCAAAACACGCTGATGATACGCTTTAGGGTAAATGAACCTTGACCTGCTATCGCCTGTAAACATAATGGTTCCGATATCAGTAATTCTGACATTTGCACAGTTTCTGTTATAGCATCAAGTGGTTCAAAACATTTTTTTAATTCATTAGTTAATTACTATTTGATTTCATAGATTTTAATATTAGCAAAATAGACATTTAAAGTTGAAGACTATCTACATGTCTTATTTAAAGGGAGCTGAAAGTTGTCGCCTTTAACCCAGAAAGACCCAAATATCCACTACGGACCAAAACCATCCACTGATTTAAGTGTTTAATAACTATTCCTATCAATATGTAGAAATAATCGGCATAAAATACAGTTTATCATCTTTTCACAGTTATCAGATATGACCCATTTGGATGTTCAGAGGCTCTGTAGTGAACGTGGAAACAACGCCATCGTCACCGTCAGTAAAACCAATGGAGTTGGATCATTGACAGTGGATGGAGACACTTATTTTATGTTCAGTTAATGATAGATTTGCCTGAAAAAGTTGTGTTTTCTTCAGTTTTCTCTGTTTTGCTTATAATAATCCTCAACCTTAATCTGAGTTTTTCTGAACATCTTCATGATCAGTGAATTATATATGGGAAAACATGATTTACACTGAAAAAACCCCCACAAAATATAGAAGATAATATTACAATAAATGATGATAAATCACTTAAGGACAGTTAAATATAGAAAAACACAAAACTAACACTGGGTCCTTATGGGTTCATTCAGTTCTATATTAGACACATTAGTGTTTCTTTAATACATTTAATTTACAAACAGAACATAAATCTCAACTTTCATCTGAGCTTTTATGAACATTCACATGATCAGTAAATTAAATACAGGAAAATACCTGATTTTCACAGAAAAAAATGCAAAATACGGAGGATACGTTTATAATAAATTGTGATAAATTACTTCCAGAAGTATAAATATAGAGAAATTTTCATTTGGTAAGTGCCCTAAAAGTAGCACTGGGTCTTTATGGGTTGAGGTTCAAGCATATATTACTAAGGTGCAGTGAACGCACCGTCATTACATTAATTCATTCATAATGTTTCATAACCTTGAACCTTTAATCCTTTTAATACATTGAAGTAATCCAAGTAAAATCTTGTTGTTTCAGTCTTTCATCAGCATTAGTTCTGTCTTATTTTGATGTTCTGAGGCTCTGTGAAAAACATTGATTCACTGATAAAATCTGTACAGTTTGACAAATGACAGCGATTGGAGCTTGTTTTTACATTCAGTTGGTGATACATTTTGCTCAAAGGGTCACTTTTGCTTCAGTTTTTTTCTGTTTTCATAAAAGACCCTTTGAATTTGCTCTGAACATAGACACGATCAGTAAATTAAATTATGGAATAATACCTGATTTTTAATAAATAGAGATAAAGGTTGTATGTCAAGAAAATAAATCATTTGTAAGTCGTCACTAAAACAGCTCCAGGTTTGTGAGGGTGAAGATAAAAGATTAAAAACCAACAGAAACATGTGCTGGAAAATATGAACAAAGTGCAGGGATGTTGGCAATAACTTATTTTACCATTTGCGGAAAAGAATAAGTAATGAAATTGTTAATTCTTCCTCAGACTATCAGCACTTGGCAGGGTTGGCATTCTTCCTTCCTTCTGTTATCTGTGTGTTTGCACCGTTTTTTAAGCTCCTCCTTTACACAACGGAGCAACAACCTCCAAGCAGCTAAGGCTAAACACTGACAATGGCAGGTTTTTAATGGGGTTCAGCCATTTTAATATTACCACACACTTCCTTGTACGTATATGTTCCACTAAAATGACACTTCCCAAAACACCAAACATACAAATTAAACGGTGAGAATTATTCATAGAAATGAACAAATGACCCATTATATTTTTATATTATATTTTACCCTTATTCCTCCATGTCCAGCATTGGCACAAAGTTAACATCATACGCTCCTTTTGTTTTAATTAATGTGGGGGTAGATTGATCTGGCGTCAACCACCACCCCCAGGAGTGAAGGCAAGGTGTTTTTGTTTGTTTGTTTGTTTGTTTGGCTTGTTTACACTCTAGCAGCAAAACTTGAATTGGTCTGTCTAATAAAGGAAATAACAGCAGCATGACTGACAATTAATTACCCCCACCCCTGAAGGGGAGGCAAGGGGGAATGTTTTTGGTCCAGTTTGTTTGTTTGTTTGTTTGTTTATTAAAACTCTAGCAGCAAACCTTTTGATTGAATTTATACCAAATTGAGTTTATAGATTACAATGAGCCAGAAGAAATCTGATTACATTTTGGGAACAGTAGCTCAAAGTTAAATAAAAAAAAAAACCAAAAAAACATTGGTTGATTTCATACCAAATTGGGTTCATAGTTTGCCAGTGACTCAGAATAGCCATTACGTTTTGGTAAAAGGAGGTCAAATTTCCAATTTTTATGAATTTTTAAAATCATTTTTTTCCCCATTTACTTATAATGGGTGCAATTTCACATGTCTATAAAAACATCAATTATGTTTCATTTTACTTCAGACTTGACACGTATATACAGTCAAGTGATATGCTGACATGATCACACACATAGACATTATTAGCTACACTATGTGTGAGGGGCGGGGCTTGTCGTGCCTGGCATCACTTGTTTCAGTGCTGCTATTGTTTTTGTGCTTTTCAGAGTTCATCCACAGTTCTTTGTCAGCTGTCGCAGAGTACTGTTTTTTAGTGCAGATTCAGCTAGGACCCTGTTTTTATACACTATTTATTGACAGGCTTGGATTATTTTTATTTCTGTTAAGATTCACAGCGTCTATATTTCTTTCTTCAATAAAGCCTTTCCTTTCAAATGGAAATGACCCACATTCAGCTTAGACCTACCTCAAACATGAGTCATCAAGGACACGTTTATGGCAAGACGTTGTGTTCATCTAAATGTCTGTTCAGTTTCCCCCAGTCCACAGAGATCACTCATTATCTTAGTAAACAGATAAAACAGAGAATATTATAATAATAAATATATATGATTGTGATAAATGAGGTGCCTTATCACTGCTAATTATTCAAATGTGCGTCTTTTACAGTAGTTATGGTAATACTTACAGGTCTAGGTGCAGAAACACCAGCATTCTGTTTATCCTAGTGCTTATTGTTGGTATCCTACGCACCTGAGCCAAACAGCTGTTGGAAAAAATACTATGAAATTTAGACAGCTGAAAAGTCAGAAATACTATGAAGCAAATATACAATGTTATGTCATATTTTCAGTTTTCAGAGTTTTAATTGGTGTTGTGGGTTGCATTTCCACTCCTACTCTGTCAAATATGATATGAACAATGGCTGAATTCATCAGATTGTGTTGTTTTTTTTGTATATTAATTTTTATTACTAAGCATTGCAGGCTGTATTTATTTGTAACACCAGTGAAAGATCCACAATAAGAGCTTTAATGCAAATGTTTCGCAGAATATTGTCAATTCCGGTGCATTGAGCAAAGCATGGCAGTTTGGAAAAGTCATTTTGACACAAGATTATGAAAAGCATTTAATAAACATCAGCGAGCATTAATGGAAACAATGTAACAAACTGATTTTATGCAGTCGTATGTCCAAGAGGAATAGATTAATGTTACTGTGTAAGCCTGATAGAATACTTCTTCTCTACAGTAATTGCACTGGTTTGATTTTAGCTTTGTAGCGTTTCCTTGGAGTGAATACCAGAAAGGTGCTGGGATTGCATTTTATTTGATTTACAGGTGGTACATGAGTGAATACAAAGTGCTGCTCTCAGGGTTCGTGTGACATTGCTTTCTGTAGAACTTTCAGGTTGTTCTGAAGGTTAATTATCATCATCTGCTCTATGTGCATCGCCATGAGGGACACGGTGACAACCTGCAGATCTCTACAAAGTCTGCTTTCCTATCAATGAGAAGGAGCAGCAGTGTCCTATTTCAGTGAACTAACACTCACTGCAGCATGTTAACATTCATGATTACACGATCACAGACACACTCTGCAAACATTAAATACGTATTTCTTCTCTCTCTGTTTTTTTTTTTTTTTTTTTTAATAATCTGAGGTTATTTCGTGTGTGTGCTGAGCTGGCTTCTTGCTTTATCCTTGCTTCCACAGGTCATATTTAGCATATTCATTGAGCTAATATATCTGGCGGAGTTGTTTGATCAAGGTTACACTAACCGTGTCCTCCACATGATGAACACAGCATCCTAATGGCATGCAGGTATTCCTCTCCACCGTCCTGATCTCCACTCACTGTATATATCAGTGCAGAGTCTTCCAAGGTTGAGTGTGTTTAAAGCATATTTTGAAAGACTGAAGTGAAGCGTCAACTGGTATTCATGGATTTTTCAATGTAGTGGGGAAATTACTGTCTTTATCACTATGAATGTTTTAGGTGGCTTTGTCCTGCCTTTATTTTATTTATTTATTTTTAAAACCCATTAAGGTCCAGCAGTACTTTTATGTCAATTACCAAATTAAAATCTTACCATATCTAACCATTTTTACGTGATTTATGACCATTTATTAAAATATTATCCTCTGTATTTTGTATTTTATCAGTATAAATTAGGTATTTTCCTGTATTTAATTCACTGATCATGAAGATGTTCATAACAGCTCAGGTTAAAGTTAAGGGTTATTATGTCAAAAACAGAAAATTGAAGAAAAAGTGACTTTTTCAGTCAAATTTAGTCAAATAACTGAATATAAACCAAGTGTTTCCATCCACTGTCAGTGATTCAAAATGGGTTTTACTAGTGAATCAATGTTGTAGAAGCTGTTGGTGTTTCCATGGTAACTACAGAGCCTCTGAACATCCAAATGAGTCATTTCTGACCATGAAAAGATGACAAACTGTATTTTACACCAATCATTTATATGGATTGATAGAATTAATAGATCAGCAGGTGTTAAACATGATAGAACAGTAGATGGTTTAAGTCGGTGATGGATGTTTGGGTGTTTATGGGTTAAAGTAGTGATATTTTGCTTTTTTCAAGTAGAATTATACTTTTAAAAACATTTCCCTGTGGTCTACATAAGCTGTAAATGCTCTGTTGGGTCTGAATTCTTCATTAATTCAACTCCACAGGTCCATCTTCAAACCTATTTGTGAGTAATGACACCAGAAGGATTATTTTGAGCGCTGGCCCTTTAAATGCAAATATCTGGACCTTATATGTGAAAATGTTGTGACATAACTGATTATAGATGCAACAAATTAAGCAGGAATAAAAACAGATTGTAGAAATCCACATGATTTTTTTGCCAAAATGAATAAAAAGGTAGTTTTGTCGCACCTGGAGGGTTCAAAGTCAACGTTCATGCAATCCAAATTCACAAATAAATGAACCAAAGAATAATAAAAGTGGGTTTAGATAAATATGATGATTAAGAATGGAATCATGCTGCTTATGAGCTAAACCCTGAGCACATGCTTCCTTACACCTGTTGCCACTTTGCAGGTGTTTTCTGTTGCCATGCGTGTTCTTCTGATTAAACACAGGATGATGATCATTTTCTAAACTGAGACATAAATGTTCTCAATCACCTATTTCGCTGTAAAAGTCCAGTTTAGATATTTATACCATAGAATCGAAAATTTACATCATTTACGGTGTTTATTTACTTAAGATTGGCTAAAAAAGGATACGCTTGATGGAGTTCTTAATGGATCTGAGCACCAACAAGAATTCAGCTGAGAATACTAATCCGCCAAAGTAAATTTACACGTGAACATTTAATCAAAATTAAATAAACAATATAAAACACCACTACAGGACAACACTGATTTAACTAAAATAATGCACTGTTTCACATTCGATCTTTTACATGTTCATTCGGAATAAAACCGGGTTTAGTTTGCAACAAACACACCAATGAATGAAAAGAAAAGGAAAGGAAAAGGTGAGAAATGTTGTTAAATGACTCCAGGGACATCAAATTTGTACCTTCACAGGGATCAAAGTGAGCTCACAGTAAGTAACATTCAGCCACTTTGTTCCGTCATACATGATGGATTTCTCTTTTGTCTTAACAAGAAGGAAAGAACTCTGAAATATCTTATGTCCAATGTCATGTCTATAACTGTTGGGGAAGGTTTTATATTCAGTCAAGTACAGTTGTCATGGTTGCGCTGAAGGTTAGCACAAATACTGTAAATCGTCCCTATAATATCCTGCTGTTAAAGTGATGTAGCTTAATCCTGTTTTCCAACTGCAAAAAAAAAAAATTTTTTCTCACAATTTCTTTACTCTTTCTAAGAATCCCTGCTGCCTTCCGCATACGTACACCTGTAGAAGTTTAATACTGCATATTTCAATCTGTCAGACAAGAAGCTTACAAAGGATAAATCAATTTCTAAGTGCATACAAAGGGAAATAACGTCATAGTGGAAAGAAGTGTTTTCTAGCTTTATTTTGAATAAGTGCCAAGCTGAGCAAACACAATATTACGTTTGCAAGGGCCATTTGCAATGTGCTGACAAGAAAAGTGAAGTAAGATTCATAGTCCCATTGAGTTCTTGATCAATTGATGGATCGGACATGGGAGCCAAACTCCCCAAAGTTGTGAAGGTTAACCAGCTGCCCACATCCATCCTTTTAGCCTCCGAAGCGTGCACATAGCAACTACTGACAGCGTAAGACAAATACATATTATTCACCCGCATACTGATGTACTTTTAGGTGGAAATCTTTACAAGACATTTCACAACCTGAAGAGCTGACATGACACAAATCCTTTTACAGACGCACTTTAGCTGTAACAGAAAATAACTGAAGGAGAATGTCACCGCTAACCTAAAAACAGAGATCCATAGAGATACAGCGGTAAAGAGGTTTGAAAGAAGATGTCTGTATTTGTCACATAACATCCTTGTTGCCCGGTAGTAAGCACGACACGGACCTGTGCAGGGAAAAAGCCCAGTCGTTTAGAATCACTGACCTACTGTATGTACAGTACACTTCCTCATGGGCTTATTTGTTCCTTCATTTTTCTCCTGACAGTTTGCTTGTGTATGTGTGCACACTGTCCCTTTGGGAATGGGACAACTGACTAAACTGTCTAAAATGATCCATATCCACTGCACTACTTGTCAAATGTTTAGACAGTGATAAATGAGAAGAAGAATATATGTGAGGCAGGCTGCCATAGACAAAGTACCTGCAGGGATTCTGACCTACCTGTGGTCAGGAGAAATGTAAGATGGACACGCTATAGATGCTACAGTGCATGTATTTGCATCCAAATGGAACGTGAAACAGTGTAATCTAATCTATACTTAGAACGAAAAACCACCAGCGTCTTTGAGTTTTTGTGTATTCAGAGATTTTTCTAATACTAACATCTATTGGTGTACCTAATATACTGGCCAGTGACTGTATGTTCTGCTGCTGTTGCCCATTTCCTTCAAGGTTTGATGTGTCCTGAATTCAAAGATGTTCTTTTCATTGGTTGTACCCAGTGGTTTTTTTGAGTTATTATATACTTTCTGTCAGCTCAGTCTGGTCATTCTGCTCTGACCTTGGGCAACAAAAAGGCATTTTCACCCCGAGAACATCCACTCACTGGCTATTTGTTTCCTAATTTCTAATAAGGTAGAATTCTCTTTATAGTCTAGAGAGGGTTGTGCATGAAAACTCAATAGATTTGGAGTTTGTGAAGTACTCAGACCAGCCCCTTTTGCACCAACATCCATGTCTCGACCATCTCTACACGCTTATATGTAATAAATTGCCACCTTGTAATTGGATTAGTAGATACACTGTTACTGTGAAGTTGGAATAATTTTGTTTTCAGACACATTCCTATTTTTATTCCTATTTCTACCTGTCAGTAATCACTGTTGTAATTACATTCAGAGAACCAGTTACACTTCATCTGTCAAAAATAAAACACACTGTCACAATCATGTCATGAGAAGAGGTAAATATTTTATTCATGTGTATTTAATCATTGATATTCAATGAACATTATAATTATTAAAGCAGTTGGTGTGTATTAATTACCAGATATAGAATCTTAATTTTTTTTTGTCAGTGTGGGTAAATATACACCACACACCAAGGCACCAAGCTCCTGCTGAGCTTTTGATAGGGGGGGATACAGGGGCACATCATCCATCAGCTCTCTGGCAGCCCAGGGAATTCAACCGACAACCCTTCAGTCACAAGCAGACTCTCCAGCAATCTAGGCCACGGCTGCCTCAGTTATATGATACAATGGTTTATTCACTATAAAATGAAATAAATAAAAGCAAAAAAAATTCTAATTCAGCTCTGATATTGGGGCCACGTGAGTAATGACTTTCTCACAGCACTATCTGACTCTTTACATGTCATTTGTCAACAATCAAACATGACGATAACATGTCTGTTTACTTTGGGAAAGATCATCTACAAGGTGGAAAACTGTCTTTGAGTCCACACAGAATTATGATATACTTATGTGGCTCAGTTGGTAGAGCGGGTTTTTCAATGGCCAAAAGGTTGTCAGTTCTAATCCTGGCTCCCACTGTGCACATGTTAAAGTGTCCCTGAGCAAGACACTGAACCCTGTAGGCTCTGGCATGGCAGTGCCTTGCATAGTAGCCATATGATTATAGGTGAATGTGAGGCTTTTTAAAGGTGTGCAAAAGCACAGTCCATTTACCATTTAAGAGAGACAGAAGCATAATTTACAGAAAAAACACAATCAGCAAAATAAAATAGAAGGGATTTGACAAGGACCAGTATAGTGAACCCAGATGCAGACCAGTCAGAGGCAGAATGAAAGTTTGAAACAGTTTTATTGCACACAGGAACAGTTTGATTCTAGCACAGTCTATGGATAGAATCTCTGAGAGATGCAGTTCGAACCAAGTCCAGGGGAAGCACTGAGTCAAGGTTGGGTCCAGTCCAGGGTCTTTATCTGGGGAGTCACGGGGCGCAGGCAGGAGATGTGGTCGAGTGGAGAAGCTGGGGTCAGACGATGAAGCAGGCAGGTGATGTGGAGGAACAGGCGGAGGTCGGTAACCGGGGATCAGTCCAAAGGCGTGGTCATTCGGAAGCAGGTCAAAGGGCAGGCTGAGGTCAAACACGTGTCCAGGATGCAGAAAACAGGTCATATACTACAAACAGACTAAGAGATAATGCTGGAAGGTCAAGGCAAGTTAACAATCTGGCAACTGACTGGGGAAAGAACCCCGGTATATATAATGACTTCAGTGAGGAACAGAAAGGTCAGAGGGTAAGAAGGAGGAGCCAGAGAGAGAGACAGAAAAAATAGAACTAAATCATTACAGGATCGGGGTTCAGTCATAGGCCGTCAACCCATTCCAACAACTCAACACCTATGAAACCTGTACCAAGTGTCTTTTTGATACTGAGCAGATACTTGTGTCTTCATTTCATCTGCGGATTATTGAAGATCCTCCTTGTTTTTCGCAGTTTTGCTTCACATAAAAGAACGTCACCGTATGTCTGTGGCCTGACATCAACACATGAGCACTGAGTGAGCCAATGGCAGCACACTCACTCATTCAGGCTATAAATGCATCCTCTGAGGAGACACACAGATAATTCAGAGTAGGTGCTTCAGGCAACCGTTAATGTGTCGGGCCCTGCGTTTGATCTGAGCAAACAATTACAGTCAAAATGCCAATACGCTGTACTGAAATTTAGCATATCGGGAGAAAATTTAGCGTATCGGGTCAAAATTTTAGCGATGAGACCGATACGCTAAATTGCGCTAGCTAGAACCCTGAACTAAATGAGTAAAATGGACTGGTGCTGGCTGTAAATCAAGTCACCCTGTGGGGATAATGAAGATATGTTGAACCCAGAGCCGGAATTCCAGCTTTTAATATTCATTCCAAATATAGTATAGTGTTCCAATCATTGTCAGTGTTCTAATAAACACTATCATATCTGTGTGGAAAAAAATATCAGTCAGTTACTGTTAAAGCAAAAACAAACACTGCCTTCAGGCTGATCTGTCACACCACCACCCTACTCTGTTTTTGTTTGTTTAGGTGTTTTTCTTTTTAATTTACTCTGTCTACCCTTTATTTTGGCTTTTGATACATTTATGTAATACCTAACATTTTGAAGTAAACATATGTATCTACGAGCTATGCCTACTCATTAAAAAATATATATTACATTTTTATTTCATTAATTCATTTATTCTCTGTCACCTATTTGCTGTTGGCTCTGTTATTATTTTTTGCACATCACAGATTTATCACTGTGTGTACTTAATTGATTTCACACTGCACAGAGACTTCGTTAGAATGTTCTTTTTCCTGCTGTTGCCCCCTGTTAGAGCGCCTTGGGGTTGGTCTTGCATTGGGGGAAAAATAATATTAAAGCCTATGTATAATGTATGCATCGTGTTTCTTTGTATGTAGTGTTACACTGCTCAAAAAAGATTAATTAAAAAAAAAAAAAAAGAACACAGAAAAATGTGTAATTCATCCATTTATTCCTCAGTTTGCTTGCAGGTGCTTGTTAGTGCCATCCTCCACTTAAAACATGTATTGATCATGATCTTGAGGTTATTGGTTTGCAGCCACTCATTCATACAGTCTCATAAGCTTTGTGTCTCATTGTACATCAGAGCAGTCCTCGAAAAAGGCCTGTATAATGGATTCTGAATTGGGCTGAGTCTAAGGCTAAAGCATAAGGAAGGGAGACTTGTGTAATTTCCTGTTGCTTTTTGTGGATACAGATAAATGATCCTTTTTGCCATAGTCTCTCCTTCATTATTATGCCACAAAGGAGCTTGGATTTTCAACACTGCAAATCAATAGTACATTCAACTTGTAAACTAATGAAGGATAGGCAAGTGCACTAGACAGATTTTGTTCACTTTTTCTAAGGTAATCATTCGTGATTAAGCTTTGATTTTACAGATGGTTTCAACTGCTGTGGTTCTGTGCTTCGTGAAGTGTTAATGGCATGGTCTTTTTTTTTGTTTGTTTGTTTGTTTGTTTGTGTGGTATGACACACTTTCATTTTAACCACACACTAAAATGTTTAAGAGGAGTGTAATTTAATGTGCGCAAGGAGCAACTTTACTTACCTATTATAAAACTATCTTTCACTGTGATACTTGTTGCCATAGCAGCCAGTCTCTACCTAGTACTTTGTGTCATTTGGGTGATGAGCTATAAAATGCAATTTAATGTATGAGTCCATCAGTAGCAGAACTTAGAGCAATTACACCCTGTCATCTTGTCAAACTGGAAATGTTCCAAAATGAAGATGTCCAAAATAAATGATAAGTTATACCGCTTAATTCCAGTTTTCTACTTGAAAAGGTTAACAATTTAAGATAGTTTTTAAGCTTTTGTAAAACAGCATCCATCCTCCAACAGCCTCAGTAGATTTTTATTCATGTGGTGAGTTTTTTCAGTTACACATAGACTTTTTAAATGCAGTTCCTGGTTAATATATAAACGGACTCAGACGTAGCAGCAATAGCACAGGCTGTGTATGGTCAGCCACTGTGAAATCAGACCATCTTCTAAAAACCTGCTTCAAAGCACAGCAAACACTGGACCTCCATTCCGGACTTAACAGCCACAAACAAATAATACATAAGTGCGCGATAAAACACTTCAAAACATACCTTGGCAATCAAGTTCCATTTGGGGCCAGGTGTGAAAGTTGGTTCTGAAGTAAGCAAAGCAAGTAGAGCGCATAAAAAAAAGCATTAAATTCCATTTATGATACAGGAATTTACAGATCTCTGTAAATTATTAAGAGAAATAAAAGCTGCTCATTTGTAGTACTGTAGGGATAGATAGATAGATAGATAGATAGATAGATAGATAGATAGATAGATAGATAGTACTTGTATGTATGTACTTTATTGATTCCAAACTTGATACTTGGTATATAACAGCAGCAGCGTACAATAGAATACAATATATAGAGTAAGAAAATTGTTAAATAAAGGTAATTTTTTTAATGTACATAGTTAAATGAAATAGTAAAGTGCACATATTGGCTGAACAACAAAACTGGCCAATATCTGCCTCAGTGACTGACACTGGCTAATAATATTTCACTCCTGGCAGTGGAGTTGAAGTGGCAGTTGTTGGGCTATCACCACATTTTTATTTACACATTTGCACTGTAAACACAAACACATATCCGCCTAGGGAAATGAATATACAATTGTACAGCACTGAAGTGATATAAGATGTCATGTGAGTGTGGAAGGCACACTGAGTGTAATGTATAATGGACAAGAGTGACACAATGCAAAATGAACTGTGAGTCACACTGAGGTGAGAGGGTGATTAAAACAGATCAACAAACTTGGTTGTATTCAGTTAGATGGCAAAGTTATGCAACCATGAGGGAAACATATATGCTACACACTGCCACTGGGCATCACATAATACTGGGGAGCAAGTGACTTTTTTATATTCTGTAGATTTTGTCTGACTTATATTCCTTCAGAAATGAGAAACATGAGATAATCACAGCACAGCTTATAGGGGCCGGGATGTGTGGGGGTGTCCATTCTGTATTGAGTTTGGAATGTATAGGTATGTGTTTTAAAAAGGGATACATTTTTTTTTAAATGTATTTGTATTGTATTGTAATAATAATAAAAAAGAAATAATAAAAATAAATACTACTACTACTACTACTACTACTACTAATAATAATAATAATAATAAATTGATTAGTTCAAACTTGTTTTTAATTGAACATAAGTTTTCTTAAATTTTGACAGCTGTTAAATTTGCATGATTAAATTTGTGGTCATGCAGACCCATTAAAACCTGGGCCATTTGTTTCCAGTAGGAACAATTTCAGTGTAACACAGAACACTTGCTAAACTGATTACAGAAGCTTCATGCAAATAAAACCAAGTTTTGACCAGAAAACAAAGGTAAGTTTTATTCATATTCATGGCTTCCTAATGACTCTTAGTTTTGTTTTTCTTTGGTTTGTTCGGTGAGTTTGAGCGGTAGAAAAATAACACTTGTACTGTTACAGCTGCTTAATGATGCTAAGTGTGTTGTATTGGTCTGTTGTTTTGTGAAGTTATTCATAACATACGCTGGTGTGGGATTGTTCACATGGTTCAGATAGGGGTCCATTTACATGCCTGTGGTTTGGATTGTGTTCTGCTGTCTGGTACTGGGTTCTGTTGAGCTTTAGCTGATGTTCGTCTGGTTACACAGTGGTTCTTAAAGTTTTTACAGTGGAGTGCCCATTGAAATAAACCTTTTAAAGTTAAGTACTTTTAACTCTTGCTTCAGAATTCAGGAAAAATTTTATGCTGTGTCAAAAGTGTTTATATTTTAAAAACTTTTAAACAAACAACATATATTTAACTGTAATGTGTGTGTGTGTATATATATATATATATATATATATATGTAAACACATTTTTAAAAGTACATTGTGTGTGTAAATTATAAACTGAAAACTTGCCTCTTTCATTGATAAGAAAAATAAATAAATTGGCCATGGATTAATAAATGAGCCTTTTATCAACCAAAAATAATTACTTAGCTGCTCAAATAAACTCATTTTGAGTAATAAAACATAGAGATGTTCTTAAAATGTTATTAAAGCATAAACAAGATGATTGACTATTATATGAAATATATTTATTGTGTTTTATATTTCAGCATTAATTCTCATTATTTATTCTGTATTTGGTACATGATGACTTAGCCTATTTAATGTATTTTCCGCCCAAAATGTCAAGTATGCCCCGGGCTTCTTCCAAGTACCCCTAGGGGTACAAGTACCTACCACTTGGGGAACCCCTGATATATTTAATATACAGACTGATAGAAGTGTCATGTGGCGTTACCATGGCAACACAGATAGAGCTGGGGTTGCTCCTGGTACTGGGAACAATTGGGGTTAAGAATCTACAGATAATGTAATGAGGAATACTTAAAACAATCCAGTTTTTTATTCATTTGAAATCACAGGAATCTACTTCATTTTAGTTCAGGGGCTGAACTGAGTCCATTATGATCTCAAGTGGGCCAGAACAATAAAACAATTACATAATAGACTATTAAAAAGGAGAACTCCAAATATATGTCTTAATTTTACTGCAATTTTTAACAAAGAAATGCATCGACATATCTTTTATATACATCACAGATTACAGTCATCTACGAAGGCACAAAACAACTAAAACGGCCACGATATTTTTCTGGGAGTTTGGATTAAAATGGGTTTGAGATCCTCATCAGTATAATTGTTGCATTTTGTCAATTCATCCTGACTGTATGATTGACACCTCTGAATTAAAAGTAATCTGTTTTAGGATATGGGATATAAATAACAACAGGCTAGCTTTTGGTTTTTTTTTTTGCAATCATATGTTTATTTTCAATTTTGTTAACAAATTAAGTACAACAGACCTATTTCAGGTTATACACTACTTAATGGATTTCCAGAGCAAGAATAAAATAACATTAGTTTTGATTGATATGGTGGTGATTTTTATTTTATTTTTATTTAGATATCGCTGTTATACAGGTGTGGAGGAAGTACTGAAGTTTAGCACTTAAGTAAAAGTACCAATACCCTGCAAAATATTTACTCAAGTAAAAGTAGAAGTACTACATCAAGAATCTGACTTGAGTAAAAGTACTAAGTAGTTCCTTTAAGATGTACTTTAAAGTATAAAAGTCCAAGTACTCACACAATGTCAGTCTGTGGACTGTGTCATTATGATACAGAATGTA